>PVJS01002389.1:0-84953 GCA_004027185.1 Glis glis | reverse complement strand
GATCTTTCCATTTTCTTGCAAATGCTGTTATTTTGTTCTTCTTTATTGCTGAGTAGAATTCCATTGTGTGTATTTCCCATAATTTTGTGATCCATTTATCTGTTGATGGACATCTAGGTTGGTTCCATAATTTGGCCACTGTGAATTGTGCTGCTATGAACATGGGTATGCATATATTACTGTTGTTTTCTAGTTTCAAAAATCTGGAGATTTAATAGAACAAATGTTGTCAGTGTATAATGGGAAAGGGCTAGAAAATAAGAGGGGGAGGGGCTTCCTCAGCTCTGCTGCCCCTCACTGCACGGGCTTGCGGTGCCCGCTGTCCCCAGGGAACGGTGGCACCAGTGCTAAGAGAGCACTTGGGGCCGGCCTCTGACACAGCCAGCACTTGGCTTCCTGGAGGGTCACAGCGTCTGGTCTGAAGAAAAACATTTTCATATTTCAAGTGTTTATCTCTTCAGCATTTGAGTGCCGGAGAGATTAGTATCTGAAGATGGCCACAGCCTCAGGCACAGGAGAGAACACTTACCCCAGACCCGGCCCTAATCACCCTCCCCCTCACTCACTGCAATAATGTTTAATTAATATAATGAGTCTCCTGCACGTTGGAAAAAAATACTTATTTTTATAACCCAGCCTGGATTTTTCATTTCATTTCCTGTCCTTGGAGACTAGGTCCAATTAATTGGTGGTTTTTCCCAACCCCCATCTTTTATTCGAATGTAAGGAAGGTTAGTGGGATATGTGTTTGTGTGTGTATATGTAGTGTCTCTATGTGCTCTTGTGGTCTCGATGTGTGTGTGTGTGTGTGTCTGTGTGTGTGTCCCCGTCCATCCATGCATCTGTCTGTGAGGGCTGTGTATAAGGTGCAGCTTGGCAGAGACTTTGAATAAAGGGCTCTGTGCAGGGTGGGGAGACTTACTGGCTCTTATTCAGTGTCCATCTTCGGGTTCTTTCTAATAATTCTGGCCTGCTCCCTTACACTCTTCTGAGCAGATTTTTCTCCAAGAGTGTCTGAGGCCAGCACTGTCCAGCCTATAAGGCCACCAGTTAGCAAGTACTTCTGGAAGAGCTTAAGTCACCTGCCTTGGACCCTGGCCTGGACCGCTGTTGCCCTTCACTTCCGCCCCGTCTTCGTCCAATCCTGAGAGCCGGGTCCATCGACCTTTGCTACTGGTTGGGAGTTCTAGTCTTTGTCCCCATTCCAGTTGATTCATTACACCCTGCGGTTTGGGAGGGCTTTTCAGAGCGGGTCACAATGTGGGCAGAATCCCAAACCTTGGCTGAATGGATGGGGACAGAAAGAAAATTAGAGCCATACGGAGCTGCTAGATCTAATGCTGTTCCTCCCTTACAATATTGAGAAGGAAAATAATTATTTGTATCTTCCAGAGGAATCTCTGAAGTTTGGAAGAGTGGTACTTGTAACCTGCCTCCAGGGGAAAAAATCATGACATTGTTCTCAGAGTCATTTCCCTCTCTCCTCTGATGATTTTAAAACTCCTCTTCTGTATTTCCCATTTTTCCTTCTGCTTACAAAACTCAAAATCGGGCTTTCAGCAGAACATAGAACGCCCTTTCTATTCAGGGTGGTCCTTTCTTCTTCTTCTTAAAAAAAAAATGGGGCCCTGAGGGGAGCAGTTGGGAGAAAGGAAACAGCTGTGCTTGGTTAGGGGCAGGGCAAAATGCTAATGGGTTCAGGGTGGCTGGCAGCCCGGAGTCAAACCTGAAAGCCACTGTATTGCCCACACTTCACTGTGCGGCAAAGAGGAGACCATTCTCCTCTTGCAAAGAAGTGTGCTGTGTGCTTTGGCCCCTTATTAGGTAGGTAAACAGAAGTAATTGAATTTCAGAAAGGAGGTGTCTCCATCAAGGGTAGAGGAAGTGGGGATGGGGGAAAGGATGGGAAGGAGAGAGGAAATCGCCATGTTGAAATATCATACACAGGCCATGTGATTAGAAGTGTCTGTGGAAACTTCTTACATTCCTTAGATATTTTCTGATTTAGTTGTTTTCTCATGTTTTCTTTCTCTTCTCTGCCCCCCCCTTCCTTCTCCTTTTAAGTCAGCAATTAGTTCTGTTCTTTTGGCTAGTGGTAATGGTTGCTAGAGGGTGACAGGACACCCACTGGTTTCATTCCACTGTTTTTGTTTTTCAAGATAGTCTTTCAAGCCACTCAGAATTTCTTTTTTTAGCTCTTTGCTTGTGGCCCAGCTGCCTGGAGTGTGTTCATCCCAGCCCCTGGGGACTTGGTTCCAAACTCAGTGACCCCTGGTGGTGGCAGAGGAGCCAGCCCGTGTTCACTGAGAAGCAGCTTTGCCTCCTCTCTGTAGCTGCAGTAACAAAAGTGTCGCCCTTACTAGAGCTGACATATTTTCTGCAGGCATTCTCAGGGGCTTTGATCACAAGCAGAGTTTTGCAGATAATCAGATTCAGGTCTTTAAGGAAGGAGGCGAGCACTCCTTCAGAGAATAGGGTGCGCCCGGATACCTAGTGCTGCCATGTTGAATAGAGGAGCCGCAGGCTACGTGGCTATTTAAATTTGAATTAGTTAAAATTATACAGCTAACGCTTCAGTTCTGCGGTTGCACGAGCCACACTTGACAGGCACAGTAGTCACACCGCGTCGATCGGTGCAGGTGTGGCACGTGTCCATCTTGGGGGTGTCGTACTGGACGGCGCCACTCTGGATCCTCTGAACATTCACATGACAACGCCTCAGGGCCCGTGCTGGTGCTTTGGTATCTTGGTTTGTTGTAAACCAAGAAGCAAGTGATTACGGGGTGTATCTTCTCTGATCTCTTGCTAGAAGTGTTCAGTGGCTATTGGGGGGGCGGTCATTCCACCTCAGTGAGCAACCATAGTAAAGTAAGCAAGTAACATAGCATTAGGTGGTATAGAAATTATTTTTGGTCATTCAAAAATCCTAAGTAAGCCGAGCGTGGTAGCCCATGCCTGTAATCCCAGTACTTGGGAGGTGGAGACAGGAGGATCCTAGTTCAAGGCCAGCCTCAGCAACTTATGGAGACCTTGTTTCCAAATAAAAAATAAAATAGGGCTGAGGGTATAGCTCAGAGGTAGAATGCTTTTGGGTTCAATCCTAGTACCACACACACACACACACAAACACAAAATCCTAAGTAAATATTAACTAATATCAACAACAACAATAATAATAATAGTTGTTGTCATCATTGTTATTATTGTCAGGAATGAGACAAAAAGACCAGAGATAAAAAGTACTATGCTAGGTCAGCTTCAAAATCCTCAAGTGTGTAATATCCCTAAATGTGTGCTCTTTTATACATTGGCTGGCCTTGTGAAGTATGACTAAGGTGTTACCTCATTTCATTTTAAATCATGAAAGTGATATAAAGAAAACACGCAGCCAGGCATAGTGGTGCATGCCTGTAATCCCAGTACTTGGCAGGCTGAGACAGGAGGGTTGCAGGTTCAAGGCCAGCCTTAGCAACTTAACAAGAACTTATTTCAAAATAAAATAAAAAGGGCTAGGGGTGTAACTTGGAGGTAGAACACCCCTAGATTCAATCCCCAGTACCGTACACACAAACAAAAAAGGAAAACAGGCAAATCCTATTTGGAATAGTCCACTATTATGAAAGGACAGAGCTTTGCCAGCCTATATGAGGAACTGAGAGAGCAGCACCTTTCCTCTGGGTTCAAACACAAGCTTAAGTGGGAGAAAATCAAGAACCTTAGTATACAGATTTTACAAGTGGTGGTTATCCCTTCATATACATGGGGTGGACATATTAACTCTTCATTGGGGCTGTTTTGATGAAGGCTAGACCACTGAATAAACTCCATTAAAGGGAAAGACCAGCACTCTGATTCACTGTGGATGTGCATAAGAGAGCTGTGGGTGAGTAGATGTTCCTGGAGAAATCTAAGGAAGTGATTGATGGACAAACTTATTCATGCTGGGCTTGATTTCTGACAGTGAGCTAGCTAGTAACTCTGAATTAAAAAATAACTCTCTGGCCAGGCGTGGTGGCGCACACTTGTAATCTCAGTACTTTGGGAGGCGGATACCGGAGGATCCGGGTTCACAGCTAGCCTCAGCGCTCTCTCTCTCTCTCTCTCTCTCTCTCTCTCTCCTTAGTGAGGCCCTCCGCAACTTCGTGAGACCCAGTTTCAAAATAAAGTATAAAAAATAGGGCCGGGGGTGTAGTGCGGAGGTAGAACGTCCCTGGGTTCAATCCCAGGTACCGAAAAAAAAAATAACTCTCTGGGCTCAAAAGGCCAGGTGGGACCAGTGACGGCAAACAGTGAGGATACTAGATTGGCCTTGGATTGAACTGTCTTCAGAAGGAGGTTGCTGTGGTTTGGCTGGGGCACAACCAAGACAAGGATAGAAACCTCTTGGGCTGTAGACCATGGTAGATAATTGAAGCCCAGGAACAGCTTGGTTAAAAAAAAAAAAAAGAGAGAGAGCCAATATTCAAAGAATAATTTAAACTGGAGAAGGAAAGAACAGAGAGAGGCCCTTCTTTAGGGAAGTTAGGAAAACATTTCTCGCTTTGTAGAAAAGACAACACTAGAGAGGAGAAGCTGGTACCCCTTTTTTTCTGAAAGTCATGATTGACAGTTCCCCAACAGTGTGTGGATTAATAATGAAGGGTGAGAGCAATAATAAGACTGTCTCATTGCCAGAACTTTTTGTGAAAGCTGACATACCAAGAAACAGCTCTAGGTAGACTCTTGCAAAGACCAGGCCCAAAACCTTAACATTCCACGAAATGTTCTATCATAAACCTTGAAAACATCCTGCTGAGTTCATCCAAAGTCAATGTTCCCCTTAACTGGTTGTTAATTCGAGGGCCTTAGCAGAGATAGACTGACCTTGGGAGGCCAGCTGAGGGGCTGACTCATGTTTTAAGTATGACCTATACAAGAGACTCTCTCTCCTGCAGCACTAAATATTCTTTCAGATGGTGGTTCTAGTAGGAGGGCAAGATGCTAGCCAGGAGATGTGTGCATTGGACAGATGGTGTGTTTGGCTTTGTGATCGCCGGGAGGAGCAAGCTGGTGATTTATTTCAGGGTTTGGTAAGGTGTAGACACAATCGAATCCATTGCTGTTGGGCCAACCACAGTCACGTGTTTGCATTACACTTACACAGCGGAAGCCAGATGGGGCTGTAAATCGCCAGGTGAAATGTCAAGAGACCCTTTCTAGAGACAGCAGCAGGTTCCAATGCCTGACCGACCCTGTCCTCTGCACTCCCTCTCCGCCCTTTTGAACTCTTGTTGTTAATTCCCATGTGATTGTTTTCTCTGTATCGTTGGCGACAGCAGATGTTTAAAGTCCAGGACCCAGCAAAATGCCTCCCAAACACGTCAGGTCCAGGGGGACAGGGATTGTATCTCTGGATCAGTGTTTCTTCATTCTCTTTCAGCAATGGAACATATTTCCTTTCCATTGTCTTTTTGTTGGACGCTATCCATCGCAGCCTCACAGTCACCAGCTACCAGAGCAAGAAGGCGGCTTCCAGTAGGCAGGGCCGCTTCTTAGCTGGTCAGTTGTCATTTTCAAGCAACTTTTTGACCATCCAAAGGGCTTTTCCTTAAGGGCCAATAAATCAATAAAGTCGCCCCTCCCCCCTACCAGGCCCACTCTTGCCCCTGGCAAGTCCTCAACAGCCACCGAATGCTTAGAGCTTCCTGGGTATCTGGCAGTGGAGGGCCACACGTTGGAATATTCCAGAAGAACAATCTTCACTGCAGCACTTGCAGCTTATAAAGAGCCAAAGCATTTAGCTTGGAAGAGGGGTCAGTGGAGACCCACCCCTGCAACCAAACCCCTGCGGGACATTTGGAGGGACATTTGGAGGGACAAGGGTTGTGTTTCCTGGAGAAGCACAGACTAACGGTCCTGATTCTTCATGAGTGAAAATGTTTCTAAGTCAGAGGATAGAACTGGCTGTTCCCCCCAGGAATAGAAGGAAAAGTGTCTAAATGACAGCAGGAAAACTTAAAACCGATTTGAGCAGTTCCTGGCAGTGGCCTTGACAACGCATTGCCGACGTGGCCCATGGAAGCTCCTCCTCTGGAGGATTTAGAGCAAAGGGTGGGCAGAGTGCTTGCGACGGTTCAGCAGGCTTCCTCTGGGAGGCAGAGCTGGCCTGCTCCAGTTTGTCACTTGCGGTCCCACTCTTGTTCCAGGATCATGTGCCACTTTATTTTGTCTCCTGTAGATTGGCACAACAGATGTGTGGTAAAAAGTGCATGGTGGACAACTTAGGGCTGGCTGGTGTCTGAGGTTAGGACAGACCTAGGGAACCAGTCTCATTTCACAAACATCTGCACTGTTCTCCAGCCAAACCATACTTCTTGTTGCGTTCTGGATCGGTCTTCCCAAGTTACTGGTAGTCTTTCTACCCTTTTCTTTCCAAATAAAATAAAGGCAAACATCGTAGGCAGTGTGTATAGTGATGGTAGTAACTTTTATTCAGGTCTTACTGTGTGCGAAGCATTTCATGTATCTCATTCCATTGACTCCTCCCCACAGCCCCATGCAGTAATACTGTTATAGCCATTTTATAGATGGAAAGCTAAGGCTTTAAAATGTTAGCAAGAGCCAGGCACAGTGGTGCACGCCTGTAATCCCAGTATTTGGGAGACTGAGACAGGAGGATTGCAGGTTCAGGGATATCTTCAGCAATTTGGGGAGACTCTCAGCAACCTAGCGAGATCCTATTTCAAAAAAAAGAATAAAAAGAGCTGGAGGTGTAGCTCTGAGGTAGAATGCCCCAGGCTTCAATCCCCAGTACCAAAACCAATAAACAAATTTAGCCAAGCCTTAGACCAGGATTCTAGCCCAGATGAGAGGCCTGGCAAGTTTACTCAGTCCTGTCAGGGCTCAAATCCTACCTCCACCACTCTCTAACAATAATTTTGGACACATGACTTCAATTCTCTGAGCCTCGGTTTCTTTTTGCGTAAAAATGGAGAAAATAGTACTGATGGCAAAGGGCTGGCTCTTACAGGGAGGGTCACACACGATAAGGTAAATGAAGCGTTCAGCGCAGTATCCGGCACGTAGTAGGTGCTCAGTTCGTTCATGCTCTTCCCCCATGCTTTCTTTCCCTTTCCATGAGCTTTTCCTGATCTGCATCATTCCTTCATGATGCCCCTGGTTCTAATCAGGCCTCTCTCGGTGACAGGCAGGGACATTCTGCAGCTCAGCGTCCCTCTGACTGATGTCAACCGCTAATTCCTTAAATTTACATATCATCTTTCTTCCCTGGAGCTCATAGCACTTAGCAGACAAGTGGGCACAAATGATTTAACTAAGTGAAATCCAGAGGCCTGCTTGCCTGGAGATCCTGCAAACTGGTGGATTAGCTCAGATGTCAGCACTGAATTATGATCCTTCAGCTGCTCGTGCTTAGCACGCCACTGGCATTAACTCCCCGGTCTTGCCGTGGTCCTTTAAATCATGCATAGTGATTATTATCCCACTGTGAGAGAAAGGGGGTGGGAGGAAGAAAAGAAACGAAAGGAGAGGGGAGGGGGCTACTGAAGGTCCCCACAAGAGGCCGAGTGGGAACCCTTTGGCCTGGTGGGACCTGAAGTTCTAGTAACAGAATGAGTCAATAGAACGGACCCAGATAAAACCCAGTCAGCCTGCTGCCTCCCACCCCACACACATTTTACTTCCCAAATTCTAACCGTGATGCTACGATTCCCCTGCCGCTTAAGAATGCAAATTCACACAAGTGACAGTATTTCTGCCAAGCAATTTTCAGGCAGCAAGTAGGTCTTATTTGTGAAACTGTGAAGGAAGAAGGCTGAATAATAAGTCTCTGAAATCTGGTTTCCTTTATAGATGAGGTGGAAACTCTAAGGGCCGGAAATGACCGGGAGTGTGGGTGCGTCTGGGGCGTCTCGCTGGGGTCTCAGCTGACTGGGGGCCTCCGCAGGTCACCCTGTTAGTATTAGTCCACTTCACCTCTGAAAGGAGCTGTTGGCTCCGGAGAGTGGAGGGAATTGTGAAGGGATTATCTGAATCTGAGCGATTGCCAGAGACACTCGGATTCTCTCTCTGTTCTTGTTCCCAATGTACAGCCTCCTCACACTCTATCCATGTGATTGCCATTCACTTGTTCATTCATTCATTCATGGGAACAAAATTTCTTTCAGTGGTGCCAATATATGGCACACTGGGTAAAGGTGGAGGGAGCAGTATTAAACCTTACATGTGCAAGACCAGGACCTTACAGTCTAGCCTAGGTGATAAGAAAGGCACACATGAGACAGTTAAATTATAGCACAGGTAGTGATTACCTGCTGAAATCCACAGAAAATGGGTTCAAGTCCATTTGAAAGCCAGTAAAACCAGTGGTATAGTTACTAAACACCAGAGTTGTTGAGAAAAGGAGGGAATTAATGTTGCATGGGCCAGGAGGATCAGAAGAGGACCTGGCAAAAGGGATGGTGTAGCAGAGAAGTGGGTGTGGGGGATGAGGAATCTCAGGTAACAGGAGAAAAGGCAGCAGCAGACCCAGTGGGGAAGCCAGGTTGCCTCGACTACGAGGACTGGGGCAAGGCACCCATGGGCAGCCGAAATAAGTTCACCACAAAAAGGCAGGGAAGCCCTCAGTCAAGTCTGGGCTTTACCATTTAACCAGCCTCTCTACCTTGAACAAGTCTCTCTAACCTTTCTGAGCCTCAGGTGCAAAGTAAGATTAGTAAGTCCTAGCTCACAAGCGTCTAGCAAAGAGGAAATGAAATAATGCATACCAATGTGCTTTGTAACCTGGAAAGCATTATGCAAATATGAGTTGTAATTATTATCATTAATAGCGCTAGCAATAAGATCTGATAGGCGAAGCATAGGTTTCAAAGATCACTGAGTGTCTGGTTACAGTATCAGTGTCTCCGCCCTCAACCAACTCCATAGCGTTAAAATTCTCTCCTGAAGTTAAAATTCTCTCCGGAGACAGAGACGGCTGCCTCTTAGTTATCTGTGCTGATTTTGGCCTTGAAGAGGTTAGACATTGTCTGGATGGCAGAGGAGGCACAAACTGGAATCCCACATATGCATCCCAAACTGGTCGAATTTGACTTGAAGCGAAGGCAGCTCCTGAAGCAAAATCCCAGAGTGTCTAACAATAGAGCCGGGGAGGTGGGCGGGGCCACCCGGGAGTTGAGGAGAGGGGAACTGTTTGGGGGCCACTGATGGGAGGTCTGCCACAAGCTCAGATGCTGTCAGCAGGAGTAACAACCAGGAACCAGTGACCAGGGAGGGTGGCGTTGCCCCAGGGCTCTGTCCTTCCCCAGCAAGCCCAGGATGCCCATGGTTGCTGCTGAGTAAGAAAGCTCCGTGCACATGTCTCAGACTGACAGGCCATCACATTAACATTGAACTATCTGGCATGCCCAATCCCATGCTGGGTATGTAGGGCAAACGTGTTCCTGCCCTCTTGCAGAAGTGTTCAGCCTAAGATGCCCCTATGTTTCGGGACCAAAAGCAAGTAGTGGGATTCCCTCTGCAAAGGCAACTTGCTCTCTGTACAGGTGGCCCAGTGCTCCTGCACAAGCTGGATTTGCAGGTGCTACTCTCCACACCTGTGTCTGTAAGACATGGGGTCTGCTGCCTGCAGGAGGACTCTGTCTTCCCCAGAGGTGTCTGATGTATTTGAAAGCCATCTGCCCAAAAGGGGCAGCCTCTGAAATTTGTATTGCTGAACCTTAATTTCTCAGAACATGTATATTCTCTGCTAAACATATAGACTTTGTTAATGATAGTGACGGTATCTTTATCATTGTGAGCCTAGCTGGTTGAGAAAGGCCACATTCAGTCCTTCCCGGGGTGTACAAGGAAGGGGGTAGAATGTCAGCCCCCCTGAATCAGCCACCACCTCCTGCTCTGCTCAAAGTTGACCCAGGCTTCCGAGTGACCATCACTGGAACCCAGGCATCATCTAGCAGCAGAGAAAGAAGGTTTAAATGTCTTCCATTTGGACAGTGCCCAGACAAGAGGACAAAGGCCTAAAACATAAACCACCTGGCCAGAGTCACCCTACAACCTAGCAGCCACTTCACCCATGTAAACTGTCCCCTGACATTCAGGTCATCAGACTGTATTAGCCCTCCCGGTAAGCCCTTGATGAGTAAGATGTGAGTCTGTTCTCTTAGACTCTAGGGAGATAAGCCAAACACAACCAGCCAGCATAAGGCTGACCACACCAGGTGCTACGTGTGAAAGAGATGCAAAGAAAGTGATAGAAAATAGGAGGAGGGACCCACTTGGCATAAAGACTAAGGCTTCAAGAGGACACAGCATTTGAATTGGGGCGTGGAAGGAGACTTAAGAACAGGACACAGAGCCTGGAGAACATGAGTAAATTTTAAAACACCCAAACTCTGGTCTCAGCTTTCCCCTGGAGGAGCCACAACTGCAAACTGGTCTTTCCCAAGCATTTACCATGAATTTCTCTTTGGGTTTGCTTCCCCAGATGACAGGAATTTCTTACGGCTGCAGAGCGACGCCCGGCGAGAGGGCCAGTATGGACGGCTCATCAGCCCGCCGGTCCACCTGCCCAGGAGCCAGGTGTGCATGGAGTTCCAGTACCAAGCCACGGGCGGCCGCGGGGTGGCGCTGCAGGTGGTGCAGGAAGCCAGCCAGGAGAGCAAGCTCCTCTGGGTCATCCGCGAGGACCAGGGCGGCGAGTGGAAGCACGGGCGCATCATCTTGCCCAGCTACGACATGGAGTATCAGGTGGGGTGGGGAGAGGAGTTGGCTGGGGAGATCCAAGGGAATCGTTGCAATCCCTTGATCTGAAATATTTCAATATTTCAGAGGGCTGTGCCCATTCATCATTAGGGGACGTGGTTAAGCGCTGCTGTTTTCATTGTGCTTCTCCAGTCACCATGGCAACTAAATGACACTCTTATTTGTTATTCAGAATGTGCCTATCTCTACACCCAGACTTGGTTCTTTGTTCCTCCTATTGCCTTTTATATTGCTGAAATCTTCTCCAACAAATGTTTCTTCTCTCCATTTTATTTTAGATCGCTATCAGGTAGGCTGACAAAGGGACACAGAAGTCAGGGATAAAAACACAAACAAGCCCTCTGCACACAAGGGAAGGGGTCTAGGGAGCCCCTCAGAAGGAGGAGGAAGTGGGAATACCCTCCCAGACCTGCCCCGGGGAATGTGGGCAGAGGGAGGGGTGCAGATGTGGTTTGCGCTAAGGACCAGCAGACCGGACAGAGTCCTAAACATGTAGCTTCTCTGACTGCTCCAGGAATCGAGCTCTATTATCTCTGTCCCACGGAGCAAGAGACTGAGGCACAGATGGGCACGCGCAGCTGTAGCTGTGTCTTGGGTAGGAGTAGACACTGTGGATGAGGTGACTGAGAACCAGCCAAAGCATTAACCTGCTCCTCCCCAGACGGGGAACAGCAACAGATGGCCGGTGAGGCAGCCAACTGCTCGCTCAGCTTGCCAGAGGACATGCGCTCATTTGCAGAGAGAACTGGAGAGGGCGAGAACGAGGAATGATTGAAGACCACAGAGCAGAGGGGGCTTCTGTGCGCAGCCTGCAGCCATCTCTGGAGGTCGCAAGGCATCCTGAGACCCTCCCACCCCACCTGGGTCCCCACTTCACTAACCTAATACACGTAGTATAGGTACCTGTTTGCATTTTTGCTCACCCACTAGACAGTGAGTTTCTCTGGGCAGAGGTCTCATCTTATTAGGTTTTGTTACTGTCCTTGTGCCCAGCACGTACTAGGCACTCAGTAAACCACTGATGAAAGGGAAAATCACTTCCCACTTAGATGGACCCTCGGCAACGTGGATTAAGAAGCCATTGGGTAACGCTACTCACAGGCAGACCTGTGTGCTGCACTTCTCCCACACCCTCACCTGCTCGTGGCCTCTGAGTTTTCAAATACCTGGACTGGGCATTTGAAAGAAAGGAACCTCAAAAACAGCTAGGGAAATTTCATCCTCCCCCCTTAAAACACGCCCTGATTGTGGTCCTTTTAATTAATACATTCTAGTTACTGGACAACAAATATCTATCACCTTGTTATATTCATATTCCCTCAAATATGTATTTGATTTGAACCAACTCTGTTTAAATTAAGATCTCTAGAGCTCTAGCCATGTGGTCAACAGATGTGTACCAGGTGGAGTAACTCACACACACACACACACACACACACACACACACACACATAGTTAAGCTGCAGTTAATAAAAAATTGAAATAGAAAATCTGCACTGTTTGGACTAATAAGCTCCGTTAACCATGGCTCTTGTTCTTCCGGCTTCTAGATTGTGTTCGAGGGAGTGATAGGGAAAGGTCATTCAGGAGAGATCGCCATCGATGACATTCGGATAAGCACTGACGTTCCACTGGAGAACTGCATGGGTACGTGACTACCTGTTTCTTCGTGGTTCTTTCAAATAAGACACCAAGGGCCGGGATATACAAGAGGAAGCAGGTGCTGTTTTCATACACACTTGTTCCTGAGGGTAGGGCAGCATCAGTCTGAGCTGGAAATGAGGTATGGGTGTAGTTATATCTTGGGCTGAGTTCAGGGTGGGAGGGGTGGGAGATGAGGTGAAGGCTTATATCTGGGTTCCAAATCACAAATAGACATGCACTAAGTATATGAAGGTTCAGGGTGCCAAGACCCCGTCATCAAACTCCAGTTTTTAGCAAAGAAAATGCTAGAGGATGAGAACAACTGCCAATCAGAATTACATGCTGGAAAGGTTTGATGGATTTAATGGAAGCCTTCAGCCATGAGCAAAAATAGTACACCAGGTATATAAGAGTGATAACACAATTACTCGAGTAGTTCTTTTATATGAATGAATTGCAAGGCAAATTATGGCATGTGAAGTAAGATGTTACCTTTTGCTTTAAAGCTAATACCTCTAATACCCAAGTCCCAGAGCTATAGGATTAAACATTGCATACCAGGTGACCAACATGGGAAGGGCACCATTACCTTCATCTTGGTCAGAAGTGCTGAGCAGCCAGCCCTCCTGTCAGGGCCTCTTCCTGCAGCAGGGGTCACCCCAAAGGCACCCTGACCATATCCCATCAGAGCCAAGGACATGCCCTCAATGGGAGGGGAATCCTGAGAAGGAACAGGACCTGCCTTCAGTTGGCAGAGTGGCTGCAATAAGTCACCCAGTGCTTTTCTGGGTCCACAAGTCCCAGGTGTCCGTGTGCCTAATGATGTCAGAAGCAACTGAGACCGCCCCAGTCCCCTTGGGCAACTCTCAGGCCCTGGGCATCTAAAAGTAATCCCGGCTCTGAGAAATTAATCAGTGGTAAGTGACTGATTACAATGCTTTGGGGACCCATCACTCTATGAAGGACTTGTATGCAAAGCAATTTTGAGACTCCTCTCCACCACCCCAACCCGGTGAGGATGATATGTTAGACACAGCCTAGAATACGTGGAGGACATGGGCACTCTCCATAGACTTTTACCAATAGTCTAATGGAAGTCATTGTTGTTATGTTCATCCAATTATTTCTTCCCTTTTGCTAACTCAAAAAATTGTGTTTGTTTTTTCAGAACCCATCTCAGCCTTTGCAGGTGAGAATTTTAAAGGTAAAACAGAATCTTTTTGTTTTTATTTTTGTTTTTCTTCTGCATGCCTTTTCCTTCCCCCATGTGATGTGAATGGTGGTGGTAGTGGGTGGGGGGTAAACTTCCAAACTTGACAAAGCTCGCAAGAAAAAATAGATACCTCACCTTCCCACCACTAGATGGCGCCAGCAACACCTGTAGATTTGGGGATTGAGATCCTCACTGTCTGTTGTTTAATTAAAGTTTAGAAACCTATAATAGAGACAAATAGGTTACAGATAAACCTTTCAGCCTTGCATTGTCCAACGGGGAGCAATGAGGCTGAAAATGCAGGAGTGCTGAGAAAGGGGAGGCTGTGGGAAGACAGAACTAAGAGGGGAAAAAATTCGTAGTAAATTAAAAGTGAAATGAGGTGGCAATGATTTATTTTAGCCTGAAGATGGTTTCTTTCCAGCGCCAGGGTACCAAAGGCAGCGGTCTCAATTAACCCCGGTGAGGTGCGGTGGCAGGCAGGTTTGTGAGGGAAGAACATTGGGAAAAGACAAGGAGGGGTAATCGTGAACGGCAAGAGTTGCCGAATTCAGGAGCTGGCGTCTCGTAAAGGGAATAAGGAGGCACATTGGTAATGGAGTTAGAGCACTTTAAATTCAGGACTGAAAAACAGAAAAGGACATTTTCTCCCTAAGAAAGTAAATAGAAATGGACCAAAGAAAGACACATTTGGGATGCTTGTCTCATCTAAGGTTAAAAAAAAAAAGGCCTCCAATCTTGGATGGCGGTTGTGTTTGTGTTTTTACCACAGTGGGGTCTAGTTTACCCTCTCTGCAATCCAGCTGGTTGACAATGCTGACATTTCCACCAGGTTTCTAGTGTCAACACTCAGGAGCCCCTCTAAGTGCTTCCCTACCGTTGGCCCCAGTAGTAAAGCCCCCCATGAGACACTGACCCCCACCTAATGACGGGGAGTTTTCAGGACCTATTTGGTGTGTGCAGTTTGAGGGCTGCTGTACCCTGTTTGTACTGGCCAGGTTTAACCCTATAGGTGTCAGCATTTCAGAGATAGGGACAGCCATTTTTATATCCCATGTCTAGACTCGTTATCTTCACTCTCATTAATCTGTCCAGCTCCTGGCTAGAAAGAGATGAATTCCTGGTTTGCCACCTAGATGTGTTCCCAGACTCCAAATCATCTCGCCTGAAATCCTACTCATTACCCACAGCTCTAAGACAGTCGGTGAGGGGGGAAGGTGACACTGGAGAGGAAGATGGCAGGTCTACAGAGAACACATTTTCTTTCTCTCTCACCTTTCCTCGCCTCCCCAAACTTCATGCCACTCCCCATTCCACGTTTTAAAAGTATTGAGAATATTTGTATGCATACATTTGCGCGCTCAGGGTGTGAGATTATGTGGACACAGAGTATTGAATGAAAGCTGAGTTTCAACCTGAACGACTTGGATTACGGTTGAATTCAAGTTTTAACCTTCAGGACCCAAGGTAACACTCATATCGGGGAAGTGAAGGCTACTTGTGTTGTTTCACCTGACTCTCTTTGGGTTGTCAAGACTCAAAGCTCCCAGAAAGGCGGGTTCAAGATGTGCCAGCAACTGCCAGACGTTCTGTTGTGCTCGCCATGTCAGGTTGTGACTGGCAAGAGAATAAACAAAGAAAGCAGGCACGTGCACTTTCCTTGAAGCCAAGGGTACCATGGGGCTGCACAGCCCAGTTGTGCTTGCTCGTGAAAAATAACATAAATAAAATTTCGTCTGAGCGGCCATGCTCATTTAGCTAAATTAAACACAGCGTTTAGTAGGTTTAAGGTAAGAGTTTTCCGTGTCCTCCCAATGGGCTGTTTGGAGGGGTGACACAGAGGCAGGGGGTGAGTTGCATGGACGGGTCCATGGCTGCTGTCATGGGAAACAGTGAGCATCTTTGGCAGGAGGAAACCAAGTGTTGGGGAGCAGAGACTTGTCCAAGGAGCACAGAACCAAGAGTAGAATCGGAACTGAGAGGGGACATTTTTTATCACATCGGCACATTTTACACGGAGCTCTGAGTTGGTAGCCAAAAGACCCTAGGGCTAGGGGGTCGCTTCTTTGGGGCCAAGAGCTGTTTGACTTCAGCATGCCTCTCTGTGTCTTTACCCAAGCAAACTGTTCCATTGGGAGAGGAAAGAGGAATATGTGTTCCATCTAACCTAGTGACCTGCATTCTGTTCCTCTCCTGGGCAGGACAGCAGGAGCCCTCTTTTGGTTGGGACAAAAAAAATGCTCTTTTCATTCAAAAAAGGTGAATAGAGAGAAATCAGGTTTGGGCAGGCAAGAGACAGAGAGTTGATGTTGAAACAGCATTTACGTTGTTAGTATGTTATTTTTGAGTTGGGGCTGTTTTTCTTTTCCATTATAAATTAACCATGTGACAGAAATAATCTCATTCATTAGGAGAGATCAATGTGTACTCGGTAAATCCTTAGGGAAATGTAATAAAAGTGGCCTTTGGACCTGGGCTTATTAGGTATTCTTGATCTTTCATATTTGAAGTGTCTTTTATTTTCTGCCTCTTACTGATTTCTTTTTGTGCCACATTGTCTTTTTATTCTAATCACCCTGTGCATTCTGTTTCTTGTATACACTTCGATTGTGTACCAGGGTGTGTTAGTACTAAAGAGAAGCCAGGGAGAAAAAGAGAATTGTAGAGAAGGGAGAAGGAGAAGAGAGAATCAATAGATTGTGTTGTCATGCGATTTTTAAAAAGACCTTTTCAGTGTTGATGAGAGTCACGTCTTACACAATGCAGCCTGGGTGTGCATTTTCTTCTTCCTTTTTTTTTATAAGCAGTGGCTATAAACATGGTGCCGTCATGCATCTTTTTCTAAGATTTGAGCTTTAACAAATGAAAAACTGTATAAAGGGAAAGAGGAAAAAAAAGGAACTGCAAAGTGGTGGGATTAAGGGGAGGGATTGTTTCCTCTTACCCGGTACTTTTTCAATAAAAGAAAAAAGAATAATAGAGAAGCCAGTAAAAATATATAAAGCCCATCATCACAGTTGTGTAGTTGCTGACCAGGTGGTCATCTTTAGCAGCTCCTGGTGGGAACTAGGGAGGCTACAGGCTCTGAGCACAGCAGGAGCAGGGAGACCTGGGTCTGGTGCTCTACCTGTAGAGAACCCATGGAAATGAAGATGGGGTGCACAGTGAAGGTGGTCCCCAGAGTGGAGGACTGAGAACTGCTGCTGTCTTACACTAATAAATGCTTAAAGGAACCTCCATAACTCCTGTTAATGGCTGTGAATGTGGGCTTATGTCTCAGACCATTTCTGAGGGTGCTGCGCCCCATCTTTAGGGTTTCCCTAAATGCCTTTCATCCAGGTAGAACCAGAAGAAAACGAGTATCCAAGGCTGTCTCATGGACACAGCGGGGAGCAGTCTTAAAAGAGAGCCATTTGGGGGCAATGCCAGCCCTGGCTGGCATCTGACTTGGTCTCGGGTTTTGAGTTCTGTTTATTTGGTACCTATTGGCCAATCTCCACCATTTTGCATCCCCACCTCTTTTTCCACCTGCGGCCTCACCCCCCATTGCCTGTCTTCCGGAGGCTTTGCAAACAGTGCAACATCCCCATCCCAGGACACAGAACTACTGACTGCCTTTCTCCTCCCATTCCCTTTTCCCTACAATCTCTACTAGAAGCACTTCTGAAACGCAGAGAGGGTTAAGCAGTGTTCTCGCACGTAATCCTCTGATGAAAGGCAGAGAAGTATTCCTAAACCCTGCCAGGGTTCCCATAGGCAGCTGTGGGGTGTGAATCCTCCTCCCACCCCCACCCCCACCCCAGCCTCCAGCTGCCAGATCAAGGCTAGGTGTTGCTGAGCAGGGAAGGATGGAGATCAGACGTGGAAACCATGAACAGCTTGGCTGCCATCCTCACTCCGGGGATACCGAGGTGTTCTTTGTGAGGTTGGCTAGTGGCCCTGCCTCTCCTGCCACAGAGGCCAGACACATCCTCTCTCCACAAGTGTACTGGTAATCTAAACAGATGCTGAGGTCGGTTTGTCTAAGAGCAGAAGAAAATGTTCCTCATTGATTTCTTCTCTCTTCAAGAACACAAAGGACAAGCCTTAGTTTAAAGAAGGTAGCATAAGCTGGGCATGGTGGCACACGCTTGTAATCCCAGTACTTGGGAGGCTGAGACAGGAGGATTGCAGGTTTGTGGCCCGCTCAGCAACTTAGTGAGGCCCTCCTCAACTTAGTGAGACCCTGTTTCAAAATAAAAGAATAAAATAGGGCTGGGAGTGTAGCTTGGAGGCAGAATGCCCCTGGGTTCCACCCCCAGTATTACAAAAATAAAATAAAACAAAACAAAATAAAATAAAGAAGGTAGCATAAAGCTGGGTGTGGTGGCACACACCTGCAATCCCAGTACTTGGAAGGCTGAGACAGGAGGATCACAGGTTAGAGACCAGCCTCAGCAACCTAGCAAGATCCCGTTTCAAGACAAAAAATAAAAAGTCTGGGGGTGTAACTCAGAGGTAGAATGTCCCTGGGTTCAATCACCAGCACTACACACACACACACACACACACACACACACACACACACACAGTAGCATAAGTATCAGCAAAGAGATGAGAAGTACCTGAGACCAGCCAGCCAGGCCTCTGAATTTATAGGCATTTTAGATAGACGGGGGCAGGGAACAGGAAGGGGGGCCCACACAGTTTCAGCCAGCTCACCAAAACCTCTGATGATCCTCCCTCTGCACACTGCTCCTAAAACAAATGGAAAGAGTCATTTCCCAGGGGAGCTTTGTACATTAAGATCCTTTTTACAAAGAAACCAAAGGGTGCGGCCACATTCTTCTACTAACCTCTATAAACTTTTCCAGAGAAGCCAACCTTTTTCTGTTGCTTGTTTAATTTCACAAATTAAGTAAACCTTTCATCTGAAGTGTCCCTTTGCCAGCACTTCATTTTCAGCAGGTACAGGAAGGACTCACAGCCAGGCCAGGCCTAAGACTGTTTATGTGCAAAGAGCCTTTTCTCCTGAGAGAGAAGACGCACCCCCGGTGTCTTTCAAAACATTTCTTTTGGGAACCTGCGTGACTCCTCCGGGCCTGGGTGACATTTCAAGAACAGAGCTGTAGAAGATGCCTTCTCTTTTCAGGGGTTGGGTGAGAACCGGACTTGACTGAGACATGCTAGTCCTCAGGCAGGTTTAGACGGAGTAGGAGGCAGCAAGGGAGAGAGAGGGCTACTTTCGGTTCCACCCCTGCTCACTTTGAGCAAGGGTCTGCAAACTTGTTCTGTGAAAGGCCAGACGGCAAATATGCCGGCTTTCAAGGACACAGGGCCTCTGTTACAAGTGCTCAACTCTGTCACCACGATTTGTTTACATATCGCAATCACAGGCGATATGTAAACCAATGAGGGTGGCTAATAAAACTGTACTTATAAAAACAGGCAGCAGGCCGGATTTGGCCCTTTAGGCTGTAGTTGGCTGACCCCGGGGTTAGAGCACAGGCGGAGGATTCAGCCCACCTGGGTCCAGTCCCGGCCGCCACTTAGTAGTAGTGTGCGATTCTTCTGAGGGTTCCAGGCCACCTCTTGGGTTTCACTGTGTGCTGCTTTGCCTTCCTCCTCAATTTTTCTCCAAGGGAAACCAGAAGAAAATCACTTATCCTCTCAAATCCTCATGTCTCCCATCTGATGGTCATGAGAAACCAACAAGATGCTTCATGGGTCGCCCCCAGACCAACGGCTAATAAAACAGAAAATGTCCACTCTTGATAGCTATTGTGACAGCCACATTTCCCAATTGCTTATTTAATCAGCAACCCGATTTGCAAACAGAAGTGGAAGGAACACTACCTAACGCGCAACTTTTTGTCTTATTTTTTCCCATGCATGGCTTCTCAGAATTTATTGTTCCTCAAAATTCAAATTCTTTGCATTCGCTTTGCTTTTCCCCGGGGAGCTTAGAACTTTTACAGATGGGAGCCTGCTCGATCTTGCAGATACACTTGGAGTTATTGACTATTTAAGTATCTGTTTCTCATTATCTCAAACAATGAGAAAACTTTGTGGAGAATTAGGGGTGGAAATTAATGATAAATAGTTCAGGAATTGAAAGCATTTTCCAACTGAAAAGAAGGAGGGGGGAAATAATGTGAGTAAGTGACTCCCAGCTTGGGGCAAGGTGGAAGTCTCACCACCTCTCTCCCAGGTTGGGGTACCTAGCCAGGCTCCTTCGATGTTAAGCCATGGCCCAGCACCTTATAGGGAAGAGGGGGCAAGTGGTGCTAAAAGTGAGCTACTCATCAGCCTAGGCACCTGGCACAGGTGGTGTCTGCTCCAAGTGGGCACCTTTTTCCATCTTCTCATAGGGGCACTGTGAGTGAGCAGAATCTCTAGCACTTTCTGAGAATAACTGTCCTAGAAGTACCAGTGGGTCGTCGACATTTTCTAGAGTGTAAACATTGGTCCAAAATACGTTTTTCCATCCACCTGTCCATTTGTCCATCCATCTGGCATTCATTGGATCGCTCTCACCATCTGGGAAGGTGCTCTGGGTAGGGATTTCACCCCACACGATGTATCACGTTCCTCTTCTGTACCTGGCCAACCACAACCTCATTAGCATATAGCCCTTCAAGGCTGTGGCAGAGCCAGAGAAGGTTCTGAGAAATTTCTGGCCCCCAACTGCCAGTCACCCAAAAATTGAGGATGAGGAGAGCATTGCTAGTTGTGATGTCTCTTTTCTAACCCCTTCAATATTAAAAGCATAAATTCACATAGTATGTTTCTCATGTCTCCAAACTCGTGTCCAAGGGAAATGTGTAAAGGGTCAGTTTAATGTCCCCAAAGGGCTTTTGCCACTCAAGTGTCCTATGTGTTGATCATTCCATTGGCAGCAAAGGGGAAAGGTGGTCTTGTGCCGAAAGTGGAGTCTGTCTTCCAGACCAGAGTATAATCTGATGTGATGGGCTTGTGTCTCTGATTCTGAAAATGTAATCCAAATATTGTGGCTTGATCTTCCCACAGCAGGAAGGAAGATGCTCCCCACTGCACCCCAAGTTTGTTTCTGTCATCAGAAACATTTTAAGAGTAATGTTAAGGCCGGGCACAGTGGCGCACACCTGTGATTTAATCCCAGTACTTGTGAGGCTGAGACAAGAGGATCCGCAACCTAGCAAGACCCTGTTTCAAAAAAATATAAAGGGCTGGGGGTGTAGCTCAGAGGTAGAATGTCCCTGGGTTCAATTCCTAGTACTCCCCCACCCCAAATGGCTTTAA
Source organism: Glis glis (assembly GCA_004027185.1). Taxonomy (NCBI): domain Eukaryota; kingdom Metazoa; phylum Chordata; class Mammalia; order Rodentia; family Gliridae; genus Glis; species Glis glis. Next base: position 64,075 of record PVJS01002389.1, on the reverse strand, counting down.
GGCTTCATCCCCAGTACTTTGAGCCCTGACTGCTGTGTTTACTGTTAGAAACTAGCATTGTGGCTGAAAGAAAGCAAGCCTTTGAACTGAGACCACGTGGTGGTGATGGAGGGAACCTGGGTAGTTGTGATTACATTCTGCTTGACACAGACTTGTGCTCCTGCCCTTGGGGTCTGGTCAGGTGTTTGGGATGGGGACAACAGCCTCCTTTTCTCCAGTGGGTGAGCAGCAGCCTCCTCAGAGGTTGGTCCACACTATGGAGCCAAATAAAAATCAGAGGCAAACCTGAGGGCACCTTTGGGGGCGAGGGGGACGGCTCAGAGGAACCCTGTGTCCATCCCAGCACTCTGTTGTTTCGTGACTTGTGTGAGGTCACGTGAAAAGCCAACAGCAGGATGGTTGCCAGGCAGCAGATATTCTTGGTGACCTGAATCCTGAGTTGACACCAGTTCACTGCGACTCACAGGCTGGCCATTTCAAGGAACTGTTTTCAGTGCCTTGCTTTCTCTCTCTCTTTCCGTTTCTGTGCATAATTTCCAAGGTGACCACAAGTAAAAGAGAGACAGAGGGAAAGAGGGTCCTTTCCCAGCTATAATAATGAAATTATTAAAATATATAGAAATAGTGTGAGGACCAAGAAAAAGTAGGTAATAGTGTGGGAGATGAGGTTGTAGGAAGGCGTCTTTGGGGGACCCTGGAGTCCTTTTCACCCAAGGGAGGTAGCCCTTCCTTTGATTTTTTTAGGGGGGTTACTGGGGATTGAACCTAGAGGCATTCTACCTCTGAGTTATACCCCCAGCCCTTTTTATTTTTTATTTTGAGACAGGGTCTTGCTAAATTGCTGGGGCTGGCCTCGAACCTGCGATCCTCCTGTCTCAGTCTCCCAAGTACTAGGATTACAGGCGTTTGGTACCACACCCAGCTAAAACCCTTCCAATCTTGTGGGACTTCTGATGGCCCAAGAGGCACCAAGCAACCTGCATCGTAGTGGAAGGGGATTCCTAAAACTGGAAGGAGCCATGATTAAGAGCTAGCAAGTTGGGCGGGCTTTGAAAGATTTTCCAACGAAAATGCTCTTATTATTCTTTTTCTTCTGAGAAGCTATTAGAAGGTCTGACACACCTCTTAGCTGTTCCCCAAATAAAAGACTGTCATTTGGGGGTTCAGTCTACCGGAATTGCAGAACACCGACTCAGAATCAGGAGTCCACGCTTCATTCGGTGCTTTGTTCATTGAGCATTTATCGGGTGCCCTTGCACATTCTCTGAGGTAGAAACCAAGATGAGAGTGATTTCCTCTGCTTGAGGAGCTTTGAGTCTCTTGGGAGAGACAAGAAATATAAAGGAGGCCTGTCTACATCGTGAGCAGAGGCACGCCCACACAGCAGGACCACCTCGGCGTGAAGAGGCAGCAGCCCTTCCTTCCTTCCGTGGCTCCCCTCCGGGTACCCTATGGATAGAGAGGAGACACTCGCTGCAAGAAGCTGGGGAGGCATTTCTCATAGGTTAAGCATACATCATTTTTCAGAAGTAAAGATCATGTCTGGTTTTGGCAAGCTCAAAGGCGCCTGGTCCCTTCCTGGGCCAGATTCTCATCTGATGTAAATCTTAGGGAGAATCAAGTTGTAGCACTGTTTTGCATCAAGTGGGACTCCAGCCAGTCTTTCCCCAGAGTTACCCTGGGCTTAAATCTACTACAGCATCTCCATGGCAACCAGAGGCCGGCCAGCAAAAGTGGTTGCCTTCTAAATCCCCTGCTAGCTGCTCCTCCGGCTCTGTCTCTTCCATGATTAAGAATTATCTCCCTCCCTCTGCACCCTCTCACTCACTCACTCACTCTCTCTCGCTCTCACGTGCCCTCTCTCACTTTGCGCCCACATTTTTTTTTGTTGCAACTTCCCTTCCAATCTGCTTTTAGAATCCTCCATCCAATTAAAAAAATAATAATAATAATGAAGATGCGTTAGTCACTGCTTGACAGTGGTAATTGACCTGTTTAGACAAGACCAGGCTGATTCCAGTGGGCACAGAAGCCTTGGCAAGCCAGAGTGGAATTTACCTTCAAGTCTAGCCAGCCTAATTAATACGCTGTTTGAGAAGGCTGGCCAGCCAGACCAAATACACCACTTCCACCCATGTGGAGAATCCGCCCAACTGAACGCTCGCCCGGCACTCACTTCAGCATCGTGTTCTTGCGTGGATTTGCGCGTGTGTGTTTGTGTGTGCATGAGAGATGTACAATGCTTCTGTATACTATAGAGTGGATAAACAGCAAGGAAACAGCTTGGTAATCACACAGCTCTAGGTAGCATCCCATACTTAACTGCTGCTCACCGGCTGAATGACCACGATTGATTGAAGGCCTCTGAGCTTCTTTCCCTATCTGCAAAATGGGTGTGAGGTGCCTACCTTGTCAAGGGATGAGTAGGAGATGCATAGTAAGGACTGAGTACCCCCTGGTCCCCGGTCCCCTTCCCCATGCGCCCCGAAGCATGTCTGTGTTTCTCGCTTTCTTGCTCTCTCTCTCTTTTTAAATTAAGTTTTGATCAGTCCGCGTGCTCTCAGCCTAGCAACACTCTCTGTGTCTCTCCCCCAGGGGGCACCCTCCCGCCAGGGACCGAGCCCACAGTGGACACGGTGCCCGTGCAGCCCATCCCAGCCTACTGGTATTACGTAATGGCCGCCGGGGGCGCCCTGCTGGTGCTGGTCTCCGTCGTGCTGGCGCTGGCGCTCCACTACCACCGGTTCCGCTATGCGGCCAAGAAGACCGAGCACTCCATCACCTACAAAACCTCCCACTACACCAACGGGGCCCCTCTGGCGGTGGAGCCCACCCTAACCATTAAGCTAGAGCAAGACCGCGGCTCGCACTGCTGAGGGCCGAAGCCACGACAGCACCCACACAAACGAGAAAGACTGCAAACACGTTGCCTCGATTTTGCACTTTTTTCTCCTCGCCTAGTCTCTGTGTGAACTCAGACATCTCTCCCTGTCCCAGCCCTGACGCTCTTATCCACCCCGACCACGCTCCCTGGATTCTTCTTCCTTTTATTTGTTTTTCCTTTCTTCCTCTTTTGTTTTTTCATTTTATTTGATTTTATTATTATTTTATTTTATTTTGTGATTCCAAACCAACACACCCCAACTCTAATGCTGCATCTTGGAACACGAGAAGAGATCCGCCCCTAAGCACCTCACAACTCAAGCTCAGCTGGTTCAGTTCCAGAGACCGGTTCTCTTGTTTCTCCCCTTGCCTTATCCCATCCCTCCTCTCGGTGGGCAGGCTGCCAGGAGTCTTGAGGGGAACCTGGCTCTGTGTATGTACATAGTATACACTCGCGTGTGAATAGCTCTGTGTGTGTGTATATGTGTGTGTGTGCGTGCGTGCGTGTGGGTGTGAGAGACTGGTTCCTGTGGGGGGGAGTGTGTGAGTGTGTGTAGAGTGCCCCTTTCACTCTTGTGTTACTTCTCCTGGGGTACATTTTATGAGAAAATAATATACTGTACAAGTTTCGTTTACTTGGAGAAGAGATTGAAGCTTTTTGTTGCCTTATCTAGCTCTGGCTGGGTTTCTGTTGGCTGTCATTGTCATCTCCAGGTACCTAGAAAACTAGAGGCCACGCGGAATGCGTGTGGCCCCTCCCATCCCTAGCCCCATCCCCAACCCACCTGACCCAGGAGGAAGGTTCCCCCGTGCACTCAGACGCGACCCCGTTGTCATGTCTCCTGGCCTCTGTGAAGTCACCAGAGAACAGCCACTGGGTGTGTGTGGAACCATCTCTCCTTCCAGCCCTGAAGCAAACCTGTCTCATGTTGCCTTATAAAAGAGAAGCTCATGGTGAATGTTCAGCTTTTATCGGTTAAGTCCAATTGTGGAATAAGTCATAAAGAATAACAAACCGGACACTGATGTAGGAAAAGCAGTAGACTGTTTAAATTGAGAGGAGGAGGAGGGGAAGAGAGAAGGAAGGACTGAAATGTGGTCTTTTTAAAGTCTCCTCACCCAAGGGGTGGGATTAAGGAGATATTCTTTGGTATTCTATTGGTCATTGTAATGCCATTTGTGAAATGTGGGGGAAAGGGGGATCATTTGCTTTCCTTTCATGGTGTTAATGTGTGCCTGAATCTATAGCCTCCAAAATATAAGGCTGTCCACCTGACTTATTTAAATATTATGAAAGAATAGAAAGTAATCATTTGTTTAAATGTACCAATGTGCTGCCCCTTAAAGCATTCACGCCATCTGGAAGATACACCCTCATGGGCTGCCTGACATGTCCAGATGTTGCTGCATGGTCAGAGAGAAGGTGTAATAAAGGTAGATCCACTACCGCCCATTGTCCCCTCTAAGCCATGCAAGGAAAGGGATATGAGAGAGAAGTTGCCTAATGAGACTGTACACACGGATTAAATAATGAAGTCAATTTCATTGATAGGAAATGTGTTTTTTAGGATTCTTCAATGTACTAGGGCTCAGCCTTGGAGGCATTTGTTTCTATCTTGCTGCTAGGAATCCACTGGGGAAGTGTAAATTCTCTCCAAAGATGGTTGCCTGGCCCAGAAGCCTCCAGGTACAGAGAAGAGAACAAAATACTAATGATTGGGTTTTTTTTTTTGGGGGGGGGGGGTTATTGCTTGGGAAAGAGCCTTTTAGCATTCTTTCAGAGTATCCAGATATGTCCCTCCAGCACACACGTTCGCCTTTCCCATCTGCTTCCTTTCATCCTCCTGAAAGAACGGTGCTCTCCCACTCTTATTCTATTTCAAAGAGCTTCTCCATCTCAACCGCAGCAGCCCTGCCAAGAAGAGATGAAAGGCTAGATAGAGCATGGCTACCTTGAGATTTCAGAAAGTGGCCTGCCCCCACTGAAGATGCAGAAGGCAGCCCAGCGTGCCCTGTGACGACTAACATGCCCGTCACCGAGGGCTTCATACCGCGGGCATTCATACCCAGTTGAGGGATCGAGGCCAGGCATTCCCTCAAAGTGCTGGACCTTCCTCTAGGTGCCCAGTGGAGGTGTGGCATCAAGGAAACCACACCTGGAACATCTGGCCAGTGTATCAACTGGCCAAGCTACCATAAACCCCCGAGCATCCCCTTGTTTAAAAGAAGATGGCAACAACTTGATGAACTTGCTGTATCTTCTCCCAGTGCACCATGCAGCATCATCTTTACGTGCAGGCCATAGTTGAGAATATGAGGCTGCGCAAATCTTGGTGAATGACATGATACGCTGTGACTGGGATCTCTCTGCCTTTCTCTTGTGCACACGCTCACTCTCTCCACTCCAGCAACTTTCATAGTATTTTCCAGGTACTATGCTAAAAGGGCAGCTTTTCTGTAAAATGCCATGCCTTGCAGCTTTAAAAAAAGCAAAATTCTGTTATGTCATGGAGGGAGGGGAGAGTCACTCTCTTCTAATAAAAATGGACTGGACAGGTGAATGCATGCATGTGTTTTGAGTTGCTTCTCTGAAGAAAAGAGGTGGCAGCAACTATTAAAATATGAATGAGTGGATGAATGAGGTGAAGGCTCTTGCCTTACTAGAGGTTCCATGGCGACGCCTCCAGAAGGGAAGCCCTTATCTCTGGGGTGAAAAGTCCCCCCCTTGATACTATGCCAGCAATTGCTGTTACCAGATAGCTGGTGAAGGCAGTAAAAGAAAAAAAATCATAACATTGCCATTGACAAACAGGATGCTGAAAATAAAGTAAAATCATCTTTTCCCTTGTCCTATGTTTTTTGGGATCAAAACCAGAATAGGAAATCCAGTAATATTTCTGAGGTTGATACCTCTTCTTTAAAAAAAAAAAAAACCCGGTGTTTAAAATGAAACTAGCAGGCAAGCAAACACCTAAATAATCAAAAATTACCAAAGAACAACAACGAAACAAGAAAACCTAAAGATTTTTACTTCCTATTCTTATCCCCTCTCCCTATAACTGTGACATCCCTTGCATTGCTCAGTTGCCTGTGTGTCAAAATAACTTGTGGACGTTGGAAACTATTTGAAAATGTATTGTGTGGAATGTAATAAAATGATGATATTTTTATACAAACATCTGGGGTTTTTTTTTTTCCTTTGCCTGTGAGAACAAAGTTGAAGCGTAGGCTTTGAACGAATTGATGTTTCTAAAGTTTACACATCACCTTCTGAGCTACAGGGCATTTCTGTGGGAGGTAGGTGGGTTTTCTCCTTGAAGCTGAATGCCAGCTTTTCCTTCTTTTTATTTTTATTACTGCTTGTTAGGAGTTTTATCCAATTTGTGCAGCTGAGCCAACTTTTATGATTGGTGTGGGATTTTGTGAAAGTTGCTAAGTGCTAAATTGCTAAATGTGATTCCACAAAATTTATCTTGATGGCAAATCCCTAGAGATTGGACTCTACTTTCAAAGGGCCCCAGGGGGAGTGGGACCAGCAACGCTGAATCATGTACTTGGCTCCACAGAGACAGATCACTTCCTCTGGAGAGGCAGCCGAACATCTTACCCAGCACCTACCAAATTATTACTTCCACAGGGGACATTTGATCTCCAATTCATGAGTGATTTCCCAGAAAAAAAAAAAAAAGGAAAGATACTTGTAGCATGTTCAGGGTTCAGGGATTTTCTAGACTTCATTTTTGAACAGGTAATGAAACTAATTCTGTAATTATTATGAACCTAGAACTATCAGAGTGGAACATTTTAGAATAAGAACATTCTATAAAACTCTATGCTTTGGGAAAGTTACTCAAAATGACTGATCTTGTTTCAGAAGTGTTTTTTTTAAGATTCTCTTCTTTGAATGGTGATGTAGTTAAAGAAAATATTTTAATCAAAGTGGGATTCAAAAAATATATTTGAGGTTTTTCAAGATATAGGTCAAGAATTGGTCACAAAAAGGATTGTCCCCTACTTTGCATTCATGAGACATGTCCGAAATCTTTCATCAATCCAGCAGCCTTCCTCAGGGATCCAAGAATCATCCTGAAAGGTCCTGAGAAAAGATACATGCACAAAAGACCCTATTTCTGTCAGGGTCCTGCTTTTCTAGGTCCTGTGCAAACCTAGATCCAGGAAGGAGTGCTTTCTACAGCTGTAAAATCTATCCAAGTGCTGCCACAAAAGAGACAGGCTTCTGGTTTTCAGATCTTACAGGAAACTCTATTAGGACAGATGGTTTAGTATAGATGTCATTATCTGTCCTCTGCAGAAGAATAGAGTAGAATGTCCATGATTAGAGCATTGTTTCTTCCTCCAATGCCAAGCACAATTACCCATTTTGTCTGAATAACATTTGGCTTTCCTTAAAACCATTTGTTCCCATTAGTAAAGGATAAAATGGAAGCGTCTCAAAAATGTTTATTTCAAGCAAAGACACAGGCTCGGTCAACATTTTCCTGAGCTGACCTAGGACCATATTTGCCAGAATGAATTAGATTAGCCATTGCTTATGTTTCATTAGCATTACTGTTTTGGGAGCCACCTTTGGGAATTATCCCACATTGATTCTCATCCCAAGATTTATTTTGGGGGGCACTCTTTCTCCCCGAGAAGGGCAAGGACTGTTAGCACTCCAATCTTAACACGTCAAACACAGCATTGTTACCGGTAAACATTCCTCAGTGTATTTCAGACTGAGCCCAAGCATAAATGTTACAGAAATTATGTTTTCATGGATCATAAATACCAGATGTGAAGGGCCCGTATGTTCTGTTTGTTTTCCTACCTGGTTCTTTATGATGGTTTAAATGTGTGTTCTTGCTTCAACCACTGCCCAGCTAGCCTGGATAGCCAAAGCCCAGCCAAGCCACTGCGGCATGGTGTTTGTTTTCCTCTCCCCTCTTCACAGACCCTACAGTTGTTTTGCACAAACATTGTGGCCTTTTTGTAATCTGTGATGAAAAGCGCTTCATTTTGAAGTTTTGATTTGTCTGCATTGTGGGCTGTGCATCCGAGCCAAGCTGCAGATCGGTAGGTGCGGGCTTGTTTTTTTCTCTTTAATTGTGCAGAGCACTGGGGCTCTCACAGCTGTAATTTGCCTTTCATCCACTTCAATGATGGCCCAAAGAAAACACAAAACAAACCCAACCAGAGAAAAAGGAGGGGAGAGGGGAACACCAGCTGATGATCTTATAATCAGCAGGGGAGAAAATTGCCTTGTATAAATAAGTTTGAAGCTAGGAGTGGGGTAGGATTTAATTAAGCCCCACATAGGTCAGGTGCACTGGAGTATGTATGTAGGTCAGATACAACCAAAAGCCCGCACCCTTCAGGATCATCAGACCACCAGCCTCAGCCAGGGTGTGTGTGTGTGCACGGACTGCTTGGAGGAGTTCTGTTTGGCTCCAAACCCAACTGAAAAGATGCAAGAGTTGGGAAATCAGCAGAGAGCAAAAGCCCATTTAGCATGAGGGGGAACAATGGAGGTTCTAGGAGCTTCAGGGAGAGCAGTAGAAGCCATTCCTGCCCCAAGTCCAGTGAACAGGAGACCCATGAACAGCTCCTCTCCTCTGCACAAAGTAATTGCTCTGGGATTTTCATCACTGATCTCTGAGAGAGAGAAAAAAAAAAACACCAAATTCCCACGGGCACTGAACCAAGAAATGGGAAGGTCCTCTGAAGGGTCAGCAACAGAGGTACTAAAGACGGGACTGGGTGCTAGGTGGGAAAATACCTTTTCTTGGAGACACATTGCCAGAATGGTTATTGATACTTAACAAGGTTGTGAGGGAACTTTCTTCTTTTCTTCCTTTCTTTCACAAGCTATACATGACTTCATTATCAGTAGATACATTAATATAGAAAAATCAAAAGTCCATTCCATTGTTGGCCAATCCCACACTCCTTTCCAGAGGTAACCACAGAGATGGTTTGAAGCCTGGTTTCCAGGTCTTGTTTTATACCTTTACAAACATATGTGCTCATGTCAAATTATGTGATTTGGTTTAGCTGGGGTTTCGCTTTGTTTTACATATATGGTCTCATAGTGTTTGTTCATTTGATTGGACAACTGGCTTCTTTTCATTTGGCAGCATCTTGAGGATACTTAAGCACATACCAATAGATTTACCCCATCCTTTTTAGCTGTTGCTTAGCATTCCATATTGGGTTGATATGCCATGATTTATGAACTGCTGGTGGGCAGGTATTCAGGTTATGTCTAGATTTTTTTATTAGTAGTAACAATACTGTAATGAACATCCTTAAAGTTGCCTCTTTCAACACATATTTTTCTCCAGGCTGGAATTTCTGGGTCAAATGGCATTCCTATTTTCCTTTATATAGATGCTGCAAATAAATAGCTGAGGTATACCTTTTGAAATGAACTTGTCTCTGTCTGAGAGAGTAACCAAAACTAGCAGACACCCTGCACTTAGATCGCCTGCCACATTTGCACAAGCCACAAAATCTCTGACTCTTTCTCTAACGCGAGCATAGAGCTTGCAAAAGAAGACTGCGGGTTGTTTTAGCTGAAGGGAATTTGAAACTCAGGGAATACTTCCCCGGGACTTTTTTGAATTTTTAAACTGCCAACTTGTGAAGAACATGGCTTGGCCAGAAGGGGCAGCTGTGGCACGGGAGTTAATCCTGTCCCTGGGTTCGGCGGGCAGAGTCCTGGTCTCCATGATTAATGAGTTCCACTTGGTTTCTCCAAAGAGTGACTGTGCTGTGCCTTGCTGTTATTTATTTATGTCTCCCACTAAAAAATTCATGTAAAAAAAATCCTTTAAGGTCAGTGTGCAGCATTGTGCTGCAGACCAAATGCTTGCGGCAGCCACAGGTAGACCCAGGTGCCAAGAGTAAGTCTTGAGTCCTTTGGGCCTTGGGACCTGGGCTCCCCACTGGCACTGAGAAGAACAGACCTTCTGGGCTGAAAGGTCACACCTGGCTTCCTTCCAAGGAAGCTCAGAACTACTGAGACCAAGGGAAAACAGCCTGGCAGCAAGGTTATTTTCTAGTGGGGTGTTTATATATGTAGGCAAACCCACCACCTCGCATGGTCCCTGCAAGGAATAGCAAGAAGAAGAGAAGCCTAGAGGCCTGGTAGTCCCAAACGCCATTTCTAACAAGAGCCCTGCCCCGATTTCTATGGTGTGCTGAGAAGAAAGAGTCACAACAATGTGCTTTGACTCTGGGCATAATGGAGTGCATCTATCTATGGCCATATCTGAGCTTTGAGGACTTTCTCTGGCCTGCCCAAAATCTAGGGCTGCTCCCTCTTAGGCATGGGACCTGAGCATATAACTCAGGAAAGAAAAAAGCAAGAGCATGAGGTCTGAGTGAACTAGAGATGTCAATCCACACACACAATGCCTTGCTTTTTCTTCCCTGTGCAATGGGGCACACTTGAGCCTTTTTAATATAATTAACATTCCACAATGTAAAGGCTCTGATCCAGAACTGGAAAAATAGTATATCAGGCCTTGGTTTTCAACAATAGCAGTTCCTTACTCTGGCCCAGGACTCACTAATGAGATGCCTAGACTAGAGTTCTCTATGGCTTTTAAAGTATAGCCAGCTCCTAATGATGGGAGTGTGGGGAGAGCTTTGAGCCGGTAGCAGCCTTGACCAAAGCCCTGAATTCTCAGCTGACCTGCTGGCTATTGAGTCTTAGTAACAGAGAACCTCTTTGCTCCTTTGTGCTTCCTTACTGCCAACAAGGGCTTGAAAGAAGGGGCATAAAGATTTTGGGGGCTGGTATGCACCTCCCCATTGCCTCTTAGGGCAGTTCTAACAGCTGGTATTGAGGGTGAGAAGATAGTTATTAGGACCTAGAAGGGGGCCAACATGAGTGTGTCAAAGAAGCCCCAGAGGTGCCTCTTAGCCCTGACCAACTATCAAACAAGACTATGAGGCCAACACTAGTGTTCATGGGGAGCCCTGGGCTCTATCACTTTCTAGCTCTGCATTTTCAGATAGGTCTGCTGTCCCTACCTCTTTTCCCAGGGAAGACCTGGTCTCATCCCTCTGCCTTTTAGCCAGATGCAATTCATCTTCAGCCCCCACTTTCTACACCTTCCCCCTGTTGTGGTGACCCTTTCTCTTCTCCTCTGTAAGGAGAGCATCCTTACACTCTCACCATCCTCCTTCTGCCAAAGCCTTCTTCCAGAAAATCATGGGCCAGAGTGCTTTACACAAATGTTCAATTGGTTACTTCCTCCAGGTAGATACCTTCTTACAGGAGACCAGACCTAAAGCCAGCAGAATTGTTCTGTTTTCAGAAAACCTTGGCCACCAGCAAGCTACTGGGGAAATCATCTCTTGAATGGGCAGACAATGGTACCTTCGTGGCCTCTGTAAAATCATATCACAAATATGTGATATTCATTCTTGTGTGCAGAAGAACCACCCAGCTTTTAAGCATCCTGAAATCTCTTGGTGATGTGCATGAGGACATTTCTTCCAGAACATACAAAATAAGAGGGCTAGTCTTTAAGAAGACATAATTTTTTTACATTGGAAGTTGATGTATTTTTGATTCTTCAACTCCATCCTCCCACTCGACCAAGGTTGTACCCAACCACTGCCCTTGAGTGACGTGTCTAGGCTATGTAGCTCTTGAATTCTAGGACTGTAGGAGAGGAGAAATGTCAAAGTCCACTGGGAAAAACTCCCTAAAATATAAAGATATAAGCATTTTTCCCTTATATCGCAGGAAAAAATAAGAGTACGAGGAAAGTGGGGGCATTTTTATCCCTGAAATTTTTAGTGTGTTTCCCACCTTGATACCCTAATGGAAAGTAGCCAACAAAAGAAGTACAAAGAGCCAATTTCCTACTGACATTATCTACTTCAGGGGGATGGAGAATATCTCTAGTTTTTCAAAGATTTAGGGTAAAAAAAAAAGATTCCAGAAATTGTGAAGCCCATCTCTGCAGCTAACCATTTCTCTGGCTGCATTTTCTTATGTTCACACCATTGTTGGGGCTCAATGGAGACATCCTGGCCCCAGCTGCTCATCCGCCTCCACACTTGAATGTATTATTAGGTCATTTCACAGCCTTCTTATTTGTAGTCAGTATTTCCAAATCTTTTTAGTGTTTTCTCCTAGTTATTCAACTAAAAAAATAACAGAAAATAGTTACTAAATTCAAGATCAAACTCTTCCAATAATCTATACCAAGCTCCCTTTTATTTCCCCTACTTGAAAAACTCCAAAAAGTAATATTTTTCCATGACCTTGTATAGATTTGGCTGTAGCCCAAGAGATAAAAATCCATGATAAAGGAACTTCTGGTGGGTTTCTAGACTCAAGTCAGACCAAGCGAGGGATGAACAGCTCACAAGTAGCCCGACTTTCTAACGGAGGAGATTTGGCAAAGTTTAGATCAACATCTGAACTTTTGGCTCCTCACTGCAACTGGGGATGAACAAACTGAATTAGGGAAATTAAATGTGGTGGGGAGGGAGAACCTTCAGCCAATAGTAAATGTTAAACTGAATTAGACATTTCGAAGCGCCAAGAAATATCTCCTTCGACCTTCATTATTTCTGGTTTATTGAGATCTCAGGGTTCTATTCCGGCTGGGATTAAACAGAATGGCTGAGAGAATTTTCTGAAGGCTACTCCCATCTGAACGATCCAGTGATTTAGCTGGCTCAGAGGGTTCAGAAACTTGGAATCAAATTGAACGAAGGCTCTAAGTGGCCAAGAGCATATCCCAAATAAATCACAGCCCCCCACCCGCACCCTGACAAGGTGTTGAAAACCTGTGGCTTACCCTCAGTTCTACTGCTGATTTGTTCAATGACTGATTGCATTTTTCCACCCTCCTCCCTCAGTTCCATCTTTAAAGGAGGAACGATGACACCTGGTACCTGTGAAAATGAATGATTTCAGTGGTTTCCTGAGTTTAAGAGGCTCTTCAGTCCTTTCGCGGCTGGTTGAAGTTTGGTGGGCTGTGTAGACATGCTAAGGCTGCCTGTCCATGAGGTTGTCTGAGTCCAGCCTCGGTTACGTGGAAGCTTAAAATGAGGGGTACTTTTCACCCACTTTGTCAGTTCCAGGGTCTCCAGTTAACAGGCCTGTGTCCTGACCCAAACAGGCAGGTATAGAAAGCATGGAACCTTCTGGCATCTCTATACCTGTCCTTTTCATGGTCTTCTCTTTCCACATACACCTTAAGATGGATGACTTCAGATAGTGACCACTTCCAGGAAGGAAAGAACTGGGGTGAAGAATGGGACAGTGAACAGGGTAGGGTGATAGAGCCCTTTTCCTTAGAAGTCCCCTTGTGAACCTCAACCAACAACCTCATCAGAAAGGCCGTCATGCAGTTCTCATTTTTCTTCCCATAAAGATGATGAAGTTCTAGACCGGGGGAGCACATCAGTAGTCACTTTACAGAGGAGCACACCAAGACTCAAGGAAGCTCCTGGAAGTCGACACCTGCTCCTTACCCAGTGCTCCTCCATGCCCCTGGTGCCTCCCTTCACATACAGAGGGATGCTTATGCTGAGCGGTCCTTAGACTGTCTCTGCCATGCATTCTGAATGGCAAACCTGGCTTCTTAATCCACTGCTCAGAGTTGGCATGGAAGGGAGCTTTCAAAGAAAACCCATGCGTGTCAGTGTCCTGAAATGATCTGTGTACAAGTGACCCAGGGACAGACTGTCTTAAATTATGTATCTGAAAGTAGCCAGTGGTTTGGAGCAGACTGCTCACTCCCCTGGCAATCTTTCAAAGTTCTTTTTATAATGCAGAAAATAAACAGTGCACTGTCAAGGCCAATACACTCACAGTAGACCACATCAGGACAAGTGGTAAAGTGAAGGTTGTGAATTTTCTGTAAGAAACTGCAGAAAAGCACACTAATGAAGGAGTGCTGACCCCGGAGAATCCTAATTTAGAAAAAGGAAGAAAACAAGGGTGAGAGCAAAGATAAAGTGTGTGTGGGGGGGGGGTAGGAAGGCCTGCAAGAGAGTGTTCTTACTGGAGACCTAAATCACACTCCGTGGGAATTTCCCAGCTGCAGGTTGGAGTGTCATGGGGGTGTTTCCCCTGAATAGCGTGTGTGGTCTTACAGCACCAGGCAGTGTTCCAGACCCCTCGGGGAGAAACATATTTCATTAGAGGAGGTTCCTTTTGTGACTGGGTATGTTTGCTCACCATTTGTGCCGAAGTGTTGCAATCTACTGACCAGGGCACTAGAGAATATTTGACTCTTCTAAGATGAGGGAGTTGCTGGCACAGTCTGTGGATGTGTAAATAACCAGCCACTGTGGTCTCTCACTGAACCATCAGGACAACAGGTGACGGGTGAGATCTTGAGTCACACTTCACTATGTACTTACTCTGTCCCTTGATCATGCAAAGAGAAGTGACGCTTGGGGAAACAAGGGGCCCCTTCGCCCTGAGGTTTTGATTTCAACGTGGCATGGGCCAGGGTTGCGTTGCGTTGGGTCATTTTTGTTTGTCAGCAGTGACTTCTCTGCCCACTTGATTACTCAGACTCTCTCCATTCCTTTCCCATCAAGCTGAGCTCATCTCTTCCCCTCACTGTGCTGGTCTGCAGCAGCTGGTGGGAAGGACAGGGGGTGGGAAGCAGAGACCTGATCTGCATGTAGATAAATACAAGGTGTAAGATTTGTGGCCAAGCAAAGCAATCTCTTTGAATTCCTTGGTGGGTCTGAAAGAAATGAATACAAGCCAAAAAGCAAGAGACTAGTGTGTGGGTGAAAGGGTGCGGGCGCCATGTTTGAAAGCATTCCTCCCATCAAACAGATAAGGAGCGAGAACTCCCCCAGGCCCACCTTGCAGCAGCCTGGATTCTGCAGCATCCTCCTCCCCTCTCCCACATGTTCTTGCTGGCCAGGGCCCAGTCTCATTTGCCCAGTCCCTCCCCTGGACTCCAACAGCACATGGGGTCCCCTCCACAGCACCTCACTTTCTTTTCCACTATTTTGCTATAGGTGAGTCTGAGCAATTGATTCCATAGAAACTTAGAAATGGGCCAATTCTTGGGAAGTCATCTTGTCCAGTCCTCTGCCTCCAGAGGCAAAAGGCTGTGATCTCCTGAGATGAAATGTTCTCACAGTCATTACCATCCATTTACCCTTTTCCCTTCAAGATCAATGCTACATCGCCCCCTTTCCAGTCCATGATCAATAGTGTCCTAAACCTTCTTCCCTAAGGGTGTGAGATGGAGCGAGATGGCATTCTGAAAGGCCTCGATGGCAGACACTTGGCCCCATACATCTTTATTTCCCAAAGTCCCTGGTATAATTTCTGAGCCCCTAATAAGCCCTTTTCATAAGTGATGGTTGGTTGATTGGTTGGTTAATTGGCTAGTGATGACTACTGCCCTTTGAAGAAAATGTAATTCAGCCTTCTCTTTCTGGGTGATGCCTCTCATGGAAAATGTGAAGCCCCAAATTCCAGATCACCACATCTTCAGGTTCATGAGAAGCCCCCACAAGTTCCCACCAAAGTGATAAGCCAGAGATACAGGCAAACAATCAGAGGGTACGCATCCCGCCAGCTGGGATCTGGGACAAGGCAGATGCTTTGTTTCTGTTCGGGTGGAGTGGCGGTATTATGACACTGGCAGTGTCCCGCCCACCCAGAGAACCCAAATACAATCTTGGTGGTCTCAGTTGGCTTTAATAGTGTTTGAGATTCAGCATTCAGGTTTTGGAGTCAGGCTGGCCTGAGATTGAATCCACACAGGGGCCCAGAAGGAAACGGGGTCATGTGAGCCAAAAGGTTCAGGCGGTTGTGGCGTGGGTGGTAAAATCTATTCCTGACCTGTGTTCTCCTGAGGTGTGGTGCATGCCATTCTCCCCAGCCCATCTCACATTACAAACACACCCGCCCACTGAAACAGACTCTGGGAAGGTCGTCTCCAGGTTTTTCCCTTTCTCCTGTTATCTCCTGATATCTTTCCTCACTTCCCCCAGCTGGCTGCACCATCTGTGGCTGCCCTTTCCCCTTCCCAGGGAAGAGCTGCTTCACACTCTGCCTTGAGCTCCTAACTCATCTTTGCCCCTTCTGTCCCACAAGAGAGCCAATACCTTCTCTCCCTGGATTTCCTCTTGGCAACCGCCCTGCTCACCTCATCTCTCCTTTGCTAGAGCTACAGGGACCCAGTGGGAGAACCATATTCCTTCCTGCCAGCATCCTGAGGAAAACGGGCTAAGTTTACCTACTGGGCTCCGTAGAAAAGGAAAGTGGCCCATGAAGGGCAAAGAGGCTTTTGAGAGAGAAAGCTCTTAATCAAATACAGATATCAAGAATATGAGCAAGGGGACTAGAGAAAATTGCTATCAAAGTAAATTGCTTTTTGTACAAATGTGCCTTTTATTTGGGTTTTCCCCAGTGTGCCATTCTTTCTTGAAGGCTTGGTGAACAGATGCGCTTTTGAAAATGTTGATTAACTTATCCTTTTTCCGACCCCTTCCCACTCACCCAAACTCCTGGGAGCAGCGATTAGACGAAAAGCCAAGTCAAGCTGCTAAAGTGTTCTTCCTCACCTTAAGTGGCCTTTGATTCTCCAGGTGCAGAAATCTCAGCTGCATCTGAGCAATTGATTCCATAGAAACTTAGAAATGGGCCAATTCTTGGGAAGTCATCTTGTCCAGTCCTCTGCCTCTAGAGACAAAAGGCTGTGATCTCCTGAGATGAAATGTTCTCACAGTCATTACCATCCATTTACCCTTTTCCCTTCAAGATCAATGCTACATCGCCCCCTTTCCAGCCCATGATCAATAGTGTCCTAAACCTTCTTCCCTAAGGGTGTGAGCTGAAGCGAGATGGCATTCTAACCTCCAAGAATTCACCACATCTTTGGCAGAGCCCAAATCCCTAAAAGGAAGAACAAGATTTGGCCCAAAAGTCACTGGCATGAACCCTGCAGTTCTTGTCCTAGTCTGATTTGCAAATTCTTATCCGATGTTCTGCATCTTTTAATGGTGAAGGTGTTAAGACATATGAGCATCCCATCAAAACAACTAATTGTCAGAAATGTGACAGTTTTCTTCAGTGTTCCTTTTCTTCATCAGGTTAAAAAAACTCTGGGTTGACTTTCACAAGCTCGGTTTGATCCCTGTGACGGACACCACCTGCCTCTCTTTGAATCGTGTTCACATGTTCATTCCAAGGAAACAGCCTGCCTTGTAGGGGCCTGGAGAATAATGCAGGAGATGGGCATTGAGGTGGGAAAGCTGGCAGGGCCTGCGGGTGCCAGTTGCTGTGCTATTCACATGCCAGGAATGGCTGGATTGATGGAGGATTGGCGCCGCATGGCATTGATCTTTTCAAGTGGGGTCTTGGCAAGTGGCTCTGTACATCCCTTCCTGGACACTGAGGGGATGAGCATGTGTTTTAGTCCTTTGGCCAGGAATGAAGAAGACTTCTAATATGATTAAAGCCACCACCTCCAGAAAAAGACTGAATTTCAAGTGCGACAGTGATAGATCAATCCTTATTTCAGTTCATGGTCAAGTAGCTTTTCCCTGAGCTCTGTTGCTAATGAGCAAGATGTTCAGGATGGTCTCAAGTTCTTTTTTCCTCTCATGTGATACTTTAGCTGTTGGGGATCGTAAGTGCTGTCTTCAAGGTTGTTCATCTGACTTTGGGTTGAAGAAAACTCTTACAGGGCCACATTCATTCACTGGGGCCATCTTGAACTGACAGCCTGGAAAGTCATAATTAGCTTGAGGGATAAGAAGAAATGATAAGGCCCTGATCTTTGCCACGTATATGATTCTCTTTTTAAATGTTTTTACCACTTTAGACAGGTAATTTTCATTGGCTCTGATTTCTCTAAGATGGGCAGTATTGTGAATAGACTTGTATTACCCACCCCCCAAAAATTAGCATAAAAAAAGAAAAAAATAGACAATGATAATAGTGGGAAAAGTTCAGAGTAAATTAACTTAGCTCTATTCAAGCCTGGGCTCATCAGATTGGATGCCCATGTTTGATCTGTTCTACACTGTGAAGAAAGTCAATAGGAAAAATGACCTGTGGGGTGGGGGAGATAAGAGATAACTAGCATAGATATGTGAAGGTAGACAAGCATTATGATGTTCTTTCCAGTTCTACTCTTGCATTAAAACATGTAATGATGAGACATGACTTCCTTAAATTACCATATTTTATTTGAAATCCAGAGAAGAAAGGCTCTGGTACTTTCTGTCCACTGAGATGCATACCTAGGAGGAGATGCAGTTTGCTACCCTAAGTGAACATCATGATGATGATGATGATGATGTGCATAAGAGGCCCTTGAAGGTTCCTTAGATAAAACCCAAACCTATCTATATTGGTCATGAATGACAGGTGTTATACACAAGTGACGAGGCTTGCTTGGTACTGAAGACCTAGCCTTTCCTATCAGTTCTATTTTTCTGGTCATTGTTGGAAATACAGACTGATCATGTGCAAAAGAAACAATCTGGTAACGTATATGCTAAAGGGTCTATAGGAAGGTGTGATTCTCTTGCTGCCCACCGTAATGGGGAGTCATTCTTGAAAATTTTGCATCTTCGCCTTTTAGTTATGGCCATAGAATTTGTTACAACTTGGTTTGTTTGTTTTTCTTTTCATTATAGTGGACATCCCAGAACTACACGGGAGAGAGGGCTATGAAGATGAAATTGATGGTGAGTATTGCTATGATGTAGCAGATAATCATGAAATTTAAGTTTGGTTATAAAGACATCAGCAAAATGTAATGCCCAGGATACTGGAGGTCCACAATTCAGAACTATCAGTCAAAAATATAAGTGAAAAGAGTCCGAAGAAGGAGGAAAACATCAGTTACTTTGTCAAGGTCAAATTTAGAGATTTAGAAAGTTTATTGACTCCCTTCTACCTAATCTGAAACAGGTCCTCTATTTTAGCAACTTTCTACATGGATGGACTTCAGATCTAGATAAACCCTTCAGTTCACCCCATGACCGCCTAAATGTGAATCTGTTTCCCCAGCTTGGGGGGAACCTTTTGCACACTATCTAAGACTCCAGATCTTGCACGTTCAGGATTTAGGTTTCTCTTTCACACTGCCCATCTCCTATTTGCATGTTTATTCCAAGCCTTATTTTTGCACTTCAAGTGCACATACTTCCAGAGGCTGAAGCAAGTGTCCTAACAGGAGGGCCACTGAGTAATTTCTCCCCTAACTCAGAACAGCACCTGCGCTTCTCTGGTCTCCCTGGGCTTCTCTGAGTGCCAGAGTTGGTCTCCACAAAACCCAGCAACAAGATTCCACTCAAAGAACAACTTCAGACTGAGATTGATGCATGTAAGAAGAGCAGTTTATAGAGCAGCTGCTTTTTTAACCTGACCTTAATCAAAAACTTCAAGTGTAGTTATAGAAACTGGAGTGACAAACCCAAACAGCACCTTGTGAACCGGCTACGGGCTCTCCCTGCAAAGCCCATCCAACTCTCCTTTTATGGGCAAAAGTGTGCGGCTGGCCTGCACGGGGAGCCTGCAACAGATCAAGCAGCAGAAGAACTAGGAGGAGGCGAAAGAGCCAGGGCTGAGGATACAGGGAGTCTAGTTGCTATTCCAATTTTAACTGCTTGCTGACTCTTTCCCTGGAGTGAATTACCTCAGTCAACTAATTCCTTTAAACCTGTTTCCTCGCCCACCAAAATTATCATATCACCCTGCCTTCCTCATGAGATTCTTAGGAGATCCCGAGGAAATGGGCCCTGGATGGGGTCATGCCTTGGTCATGCACTCTAGAATAAGCTTTCTAGGGCTGCCATAATGGGTTGCTCAACAACAGAAGGTTATGCCCTCACCATTCTGGAGGCTAGAAATCCAAGACCAAGGTGTAGACAGGTTGACTTCTTCCGGGGGGCTATGAGGAAAGGGTCTCGTTCCAGGTCTCTCCAGCTTGTATGTGGTCATTTTCATGTCCCTATGGTGTCCCCCCATGCACAACCATGTTTAAATTTTCCCTTTTAATAAGGAGGCCAGTCATATTGGATGAGGACCCACCCTAGTGGCCTCATTTTAACTCAACTGCCACTGTAAAGACCCAGTCTCCAAGTAAGATCGCATTCTCTGGTACTGGGGGTTTGAACTTCAACATGAATTAGAGAGGGGGCAATTTAACATGTAACAGTAACATATGCATGTCAAGGGAGGTCTAGTGGCTGGAAAAAATGCTGCTTAGATGGTCAGGAAAGCTAAATTGGGAAGCTTGTCATGTGAAAATAGTCCCAGCCTGTCCTTTGATTTAACCGAACCCGTTGGAAATAAGAGATGGGAGACAGAGAGAGAGGATGCCTGGGACACAGGCCACTGAGTGTGCCCAGTGACATCCTGAGGGTTCCATTAAAATCTGAGGGCTGGGGATGTAGCTCGGTGGTAGCGCATCTACCTAGCATGTAGAAGGGCTTGGGTTTGATGCTTGGCACCACAAGAAAATATAAAATCTGAACTTACGTAATGTAAATCAAAGTATTTAAATATCAAATATTTAGTACTGACTAGGTGCCAGACACCAAACAGTTGACAAATATTAGTTCACTTGATCCTCTTACCAACCCCATGGGGTCAATTTTATTAATATCACCATTTCACAGATGAGAAAACAGAGGCAAAGAAAGGTTAAATAACATGCCCAAGATGACACAGCTGGAATATAGCAATGCTGGGCTTTGAACCCAGGCTATTTAGTTCCTGAATCCCTGCTACTTTCTACTGACCTCTGAAGAGCCTTGGGGCTGGGGACGCTCAGTTTTTTCCCCCTGAAATAAGCCTATAATCTCTTGTGTTTTATGTCATAGATGAGTACGAGGTGGACTGGAGCAACTCTTCTTCCCCAACCTCAGGGGCTGGTGCCCCCTCGGCCGACAAAGAAAAGAGCTGGCTCTACACGCTGGACCCCATCCTCATCACCATCATCGCCATGAGCTCGCTGGGTGTCCTCCTGGGGGCCACCTGCGCGGGGCTCCTGCTCTACTGCACCTGCTCCTACTCGGGCCTGAGCTCCCGCAGCTGCACCACGCTGGAGAACTACAACTTCGAGCTCTACGATGGCCTCAAGCACAAGGTCAAGATGAACCACCAGAAATGCTGCTCGGAGGCGTGACGGATTGCGCCTGAATCGCATCTGACGTTTCATTCCAGTGAGAGGGGCTAGTGACGATTACATGGTTTTTTTCCTCCCCCCTTTGGAAACTAAATGCCATAATCTCGATCAAACCGATCCAGAACACCGCAGGTATGGACAGGACAGACAGGCGAGTCGAGGGAAGAGAGAGGTGCAGCCTGGAAGGGGATCATCACCCACCTAGGACCTGGGTGGCTGAGGCATTGTGGGAGCAGGGCCATGCTCCCTGCTGGGACAAAGACAGGAGCTCATCTCTTTGGGGTCACACGGTTCTATTTCGTTTGCGAGTTTGTTATTGTTATTCTATTTTATTTCTTTGGTCTGTGAGCAACTCAAAGAGGCAGAAGAGAAGAATAACTTCTTCAACAGAGAAGTGGGGCAGCGATCCTTATCGATAGTCCACTTTCTCCTTCTAATCAACGCTTGAAAAGCCACGGGTCTTTTCAGCCTTCCCGTCTTTAGAAATAAAACTAAAAAAAAAAAAAATGAAACCCCACAAAAGCCGTCCAGCTTATCCCCTCCTCTGATGGTCTTAGGACTTAAGGGATTTGCTGTGATGTAGGTTCTGCCAGCCAACCCTACAAGCTGCCGTTTCCAGTCCTCGCATTTAAGTAGGATGTTGTTGCCTTTAACTTTTTTTATCCAGGGGAAAATTGCCATTTTAGGGTCAGCTTGAACAGCTCTTTCTTACAGATGAATTAAAACAAACCAGAAAGGAAACTTCACACGTCAAAATCCACAGATGCACCTCCACATTAGAAGCGGACGAGCCTTAAAGTGCTTTGTGACTCGGAGCCATTCACTAAATCTGGACCCAGAGTGTATGGCTGTGAGGTTTCCCTGGCGGGGCTTCAGCTGGTGGTTTTGCCTTTTCTTTTTCCCTCCTCCTCGTTCTTCTATTACATACACATATTCACATATGTGTGCAGTGCACTGGTAGACACACACACACACACACACACACACACACACACACACACACATTTAGGTCTCTAAGTGCCAGGAAATAGCGCCATTTGGCTGTTTGATATTCTCAGAGGCCAGGTGAGAAAAGACAGGCTCTCGGCATGTTTTCTCCATCGGCGAGATATGGTAGCTGCTGACCACTAGAGAAAGGAGAATGGTGGAGAAGGAAGAGATGGCCAGCCTCTGTGATCACGTGATGGCAGAGCCTGCCCGGTGTAGACAGACACTTTGATGACTTGGTCTCTTCGATAGGCTGCTGAACATCGATTTCTCTTTTGGGTCACATCTCACACTTTAGCCTTTTGGGAGTCAGGGCATAAATGTGCAGGAGCAAAATCTAACCAGAATTCTGCAAGTTCTATGGACTAAGCAGCTAACCGCACTGCTCCAGAGAGACTTGGATTTTTATCCATACACGTGTGCACACACACATGCCAATTTATGTGTTTTTTTATTAAGTGCCTTCAAAGAAAAGAAAAATGTATTTTCCCTCCTTCTATGTAATAATCATGAGTATCTTACGAGTTAAGGCATCCCTCCCCGCCGCCCCCCCAACTCCAATGGCTCCATTCCCAGTTTCCCCAGCTCACCACCGATCCTACTAACAAAATGAGCCCTGCTACCCGAGGGGTAGTCATAGCCCTAGATGACTCTTGACTACTCTAGAAAGGGAGGCATCCAGAATAGAATGAAACTGTGTGAAGGATAGGATTGTCCGCATCAAGATCCACATCTTGATTTTGTATTAACACCTAAGAATTGCCTGTGTGCTAGAAATACGTTTAAAACTTAAAACCTAACCGGTGTGCCCAGCCTATCATATAACAATGGTAAACTGCCGGACCATTTTTGCTGCTATGGTCACTCAGAATTTCATTTGTCTCATGCCCCGGGTGGAAGGGGAAGGGTGAAGGAGACTGGCTGTTTCTTTTAAATGTTAACTTGTGAAAATGCTAGTTGAAATGGTAATGTTACAGTGTTTGTACGCAGAGAGGGAGAGTTCATACGGACAGCTATTTATTCACATGTGTCTTTGCGCGCCCTTGAGTTCTCTGTATCTACTGTGTATGTGAATGGTCATGTGGGACTCAGTAGTGGTGGTGTGACTTTGACCTAGGGCCCGAGTGTGACTGCTGATCTCGGCACTCGTTGGCACCATGGTAGTTAGAGGTAAAAAGTAAAGCCGTCAAGCCCCGAGGGCTTAGCTTAGCATTCAGCACTCCCTGAGTCGGGCGTGCAGTAGAAGCAAGTTTTTCATTAGCTCGCCTTCCTCTTCACCCTCCCATGCAGCTCAGTGTTCAGAATGCTGGGAAGTCCTAGAGACTTCCAGAAGTAACTTGTAGAAGAAGAGAAGTTCAAAAGCCTCGTCTGGGTCCTGGCCCTCTCATGTCCAGTGGGCCACTTTATTATAATTCCCCAAAGACCAGCCCTGTCTCAGGCCTGCATTTCACCTCTAAATTATGTACAACCCAACCTGCCTCCCTCTAAACACCCCACATCCATGCTTGCCATTGGCTGACGGAGGCCCTGCGTGGGTCCTGCGTGCTGCACGGAAGCAGGTCCCAGGCTGCAGGTAGATACCTCACCAAGGCTGGAGGCAGGGCTGTGGTAAGACGCAAAGCAAAGCAGCTGGGTCCGATTCTACATCGGCCAGGGGACACCTCGGTGCGTTCGTTATCTTTATCCGCAGGAAGGCTGGCTGACCCGTCTCCGTGAATTGTTCCCTCTGGGAAACCCCTCACAGTATTGATCTCCTTTTTGCCTTGTACTGAATGACACATTACCTCCACGCTCTCCCGGACTAGAAGGTCTACAGGGCCACAGGGTTGCTTTCTCTCTTTGGTGGGGATGGGAAGTTGACAGGGATAAGGGTCCAAGGAATGAGCATGAATGACAAGGAAATGAGGGGAAAAGTTAAACTGTCTCACAGAAGGTTAACTTTTCCAGGGTTTGCAATTAAAAGTATTTCGACCATTCGCTGCTTGAGCCAGACCACGGGAACTTGAGAGCTTTTACTGTGATTCTTCAATGTAAAAAATAAACAACAATGTCAAACTGTGTTTATATGATTTGTATAAAGCCTTTTTAAGATTACTATTTAAATAAACATTATACCAGAGACATTTTTCTGCATTGTCTTTATTGGAGGCAAAGAGACTTGGGAGTCAGGTGACCAGATTGTCCCGGTGTGCTAGAGACTTTCCTCGTTTTAACTGAAAGTCTCATGTCCTGGGAAACACTTTGTCTTCATCATCCTGGACTGCTATAACAGAATACCATACACTTAGTGGCTTAAACTTTTTCTTTCTTTTTGTACTGGAGATTGAACCCAGAGGCATTCTACCTCCAAGCCACACCCCCAGCCCTACTTTATTTTTTATTTTGAAACAGGGTCTTGCTAAGTTGCTAAGGCTGGCCTCGAACCTAGGTCCTCTTGTTTCAGCCTCTCAGGTACCGGGATTACAGGTGTGCGCCACCACACCCAGCTAGCTTAAATGTGTGTTTGTGTGTGTGTGTGTGTGTGTGTGTGTGTGTGTGTGTGTGTGACTGGGGATTGAACCCAGGGGCATTCTACCTCTGAAACACACCCCCAGCCCTTTGTATTTTTTGTTTTGAAACAGGGTCTCACTAGGTTGCTGAGAGTCTCACTGCTTACTGGGGCTGACCTTGAACTTGATACTTCTGTCTCAGCCTCCCACGTAGTGGGATTACAGGCATATGCCACCACGTCCAGTTTAGCTTAAACTTTTATTGCTTACAGTTTTGGAGGCTGCAAAGTCCAAGATCAAGATGCCAACAGATTAGGTGTCTTCTGAGGGTCTCTTCCTAGCCTCTACATAGCTGCCTTCTGTCTGGATGTTCACCTGGCCTTTCTGTGGAGACAGGGGTCTGTCTTCTTCCTACAAGGGCACTCACCCCTTCATGAGGATCCTACCCTCGCAAACTAACCTAACCCTTAACACATCCGCAAGGCCTCAATGTCTAATACAATCACAGCAGGAGTTTGCACCTCAACCTATGAATCTGGGGAGGATACACACAGCCCTCAACCCCGGGCAGACTGAGGTGGCTGGCATTCTCTTGAGACAGTGTTTCAGTAGGGTGATTGGCTTTTTATAAAATGGAGATATTACAGGGCCAGGGACGGGCCGTCTGGCCAGGTGGGTTACTTTAAATGTTGCCTGGTAGACTTCAGAGGTTGATTCCTCCAAACTCTCAGCTGTACAAGCTTTACTGCTTCCCTTCGGCTCAAACCCTGGATGGTCAATGTCTCCAGTGAGTCCAACATCTACGACAGTGCCTAGATCGGCAGCATTAGCAACTCTCCGGCACTTGTATTCTTGGGCGCCATCCCAGATCCACTGAGTCAGAAACCCTGGGGGTGGAGCCTAGAGATCTATTTCTACCCGCCCACTGGGGAATTCTGATGCACTTTCACGGGTAAGAACCACTGGTCTAAGGGAAATTAAAATTGTCCCGGCCTCACTGAGTGATCAAGGATCTTTTCACCTGCTAAGAATTTAAAGAAAAAAAAAGACTTTGACCTTAAAGAAGGCCAGGTGTCCTCCTAGGTCATACAGTAAGTTCCCAGCAAGGAGGAAGAAAGTTGATTCTGAACCCCCTCCCTGTAGGAGCTATGAGCCAGAGCTGGATGTGCCCCATCCTGAGGCTCTGTTCACCTCCAGAGGGAAATTTACTCCAATCATTTATTCAAGGAATGTTTTTTGAGCCCTTCCTGGTTTTACACTCGTCAGGGAGACAGAAAGCAAATAGTCAAGTGTGTAAATAAGGACCGGTTATGGTGAACGTGATGGTGGCCACCACAGTCAAGCCTCTGCAATGTCCCTCTTTGCCCCTCCTGTGATCTCCATGCCACCACGAGTCTCCTGAGATGCCTGGGGTTCTATCCTATTACTGACCCTAGCAACAAGATCAGAGGTTAAATTGAAAGCACATTTCTTCTTTCCTTTCATTGAGCTTTTGGGTATTTTTAAACGTCCTAATAAACTAATAATACTTCTGGTCCCTAGCCATCTAGTGTTTACATAGATTTTTTTCCCCCTCTTATCTGCATCCTTCTGGAAATGTTTACAGGATCCTCAGGGAGGCAGGCAGGCCAGTGAAACACAGTTGGAGCAGGTCCATCCTTTAGGGGAACAGGGCCCATCTGGAGGTTCAGGTGGCCTCTGCCCTGTCACACAGGTGGGGGCTGGGTGCAGGAAGGGCCCCTGAAAAAGTGGAGAGATGACAATTCTCCCCTCACTCATGAGCTCCGGACTCTAATCCCAGGCTGAGAAAACCAGAGCCCTGAGACCAGCGTCTTCTCCCAAGGGAGAGTGAGATGGGTCAGGAGGCAGAACAGGAAATCCTACCTGCTGTGGGTCCTCACAGCCACCCTGACGGCCACCCAAGGGCCTCATTGTCACTCGCGCGCCTGTGTCCAGCAAGGATGAAATGGGCAGGGTCCTAGGAGCCTAGTGGCCCCCCAAGGCTAAGGCAAAGGCAGGCCTCGCCCCTCGATTCCCACCTCAGAGCTCCTGAGCCTCCCTCGCCGGCACCTCCCCACCTCCCGAGGCTGGTCCTCATCATTCCCGAGTTTCCTCAGTGAGCTAAGAGGAAGGACTTGCCTTGGGGGTTCTCCCTGGAGAGCCCAGCAAGAGACCTCCGAGGGAGCCAAGAGCCAAATTGTTTCTGCAGCTTTTCCTGAGAATGACACCTGTTTCCTCTCCCTTCCCTGCCAAACCCACCCACCCCCCAGATCGTGTGTGTGTGTGTGTGTGTGTGTGTGTGTGTGTGTTCATGCATGCACGTGCGTGTGTGTTCCTGTCTCGCAGGTTTACAAGCTCTGTACAGAAGGGGTTCTCTTGCTAAGGAAATGTGCCCCACCCGCACACCTCCTTAGCAGCCTGTCTGAGCCACTCCTCGTGTCTTGAGAAACCGGGGGGCTTAGCACCAGCATAGCATGGTGCCCCTCTCCAGCAAGGACCCAGCCTGAGCAGCACCCTCACAGGGCCAGCCCTACCTCAGCCCTGCCAGGCCCATTTGCACGCCAGAGGTGCCCAGGCCTCTGCAGAAAGCCTCCAGCAGGGGAGAGAGAACGCTCTGGGGCCGATATCAGAGGTGTGAGGATTTGGGGTGCTCCGTTCTCAGTGCTCCACCAAACCCCTCACCACACCAGCAGGTCTGGGCAGCTGTAGTCAGGCGAGGATCCTCCACCACCCCTCAGACTCAAACAGCCTCCCCCGGCAATGGTGCGTTCTGCTTGTGAGGTGCGGCTGCAGCCTCCACAGCCCTCTGGGGTCTCGGAACTGGCTGCAGAGCCAGGCTGCCATGGCTTGGAACCCAGCCCTGCTCATCAATCTCATCCTGCAGCCTTGACAGCCTCCGCTGGGAACTGAAGCGCAGCCTTTCCCTGCGCCTGCCACTGGCCGCATGTCCGCATGGCCAGGCCTCCCGTGGGACGGCCCCCGCAGGCCTCTCCAGAGCGGTGCAGGCAGCCTTTCTAGATTTGCCGTCTTTCTTCTCCCTTTTCCTCCCCTCATCTCACCGCTCCTTAAGCATTTGTGTTTCTCTCTCCAGCCAACTATTTTTACTGCCCATAGGAGTTGAAAGAAAGCTTCACAGGGTTTTGATATCCCCTCGCACTTGGACATGCTGAGGAGGTGGGAGAGCACTGTTCTCGGGAGTTCAGGAGACCAAGGTTCAAGATTCAGTTCTACCTCTAACTGTGTGACCTTGGGGAGGCCACGAGACATCTTGACTTTCCCCTCTGTAGAGTGGGAGTTTGCACTTCCAGCTCTGGCATCTGGAAGTGGTTCTTTGGTTCTCTGTGTCTGCGTTGCACAACCCAGCGAGGATAAAGTTCTGCAGATGCTCCCTTCCCCACGTTCTCTCAGAGTCCCTTCTGCAGAGACACTACAGAACGTTATTATGGAGCTGGCCCCAACCAGCTTCCCAGCAGCAGGAGTGCTCTTTCGCCCAGAGCTCTTCAATCCTATTTTCATAGAAATTGACCTGCTTGCCTGTCAATGACGGAGGGATTTATGCATGCGTCCATGTACATAATAAATATATTTCCTATTAAAATGCCTATGATGTGTCTTGCTAGGAAATGATGAATGATAAGCAAAATAACCTAGTTCCTGTCTTCAGGGAGTTTCAAGTCTAGAGAGAGAGGAACAGGTGAATCACACAGATATATCATAACATACAGATATATCATAACAATTGTGGCAAGAGCTGCAAATCGAAGTGCAGAAAGCTGTGCAGGCAGAACAGTGATGTGGGCATTGTGTCCCAAGAGAGCTGAAATCCTAGGGTGAAAGCCAGGCATGGTGGCGCATGCTTGTAATCCCAGTACTTGGGAGGCTGAGACAGGAGGATCACAGGTTCTAGGACAGCCTCAGCAAATAGTGAGACTCTCATTAACCTAGTGAAACCCTGTTTCAAAATAAAAATAAAATAGGGCAGGGGGTGTAGCTCAGAGGTAAAATGCCCCTGGGTTCAATCCCCAGTGTCAAAAAAAAAAAAAAAAAGAAAAGAAATCCTAGGGTGAGCTGCATGAGCAGGAAGGGCCTGGGGCGGAGCTAATGTGGAGGCTGAAGGAAACCTGGCTGGGGCAAAGTGGGCGTGAGGAGGACCTCTCATCTCCCTTTGAATCGACACTCAACTCATACCTGGCACCTACTGTGCAAGTGTAATAAAGGTTTGTCAAATGAGTGAACGATGTGCACGTTCCCCCTCTAAAAGTCATCAAGTTGCCCAATGTGTACAGACTAAAAGATAAGTGTTTCAGTTCTTGCTTATTGCTATCTGTGCCTCAGCATAGTAGAAAAGCTGCAAATAACTTTCTGAAAGTCTGAACTGAGAAATTGTGTCCACACTTTCCAACACGGAGGCGGTCACTATTAGTTTCTGTTTAAATAGGATGATTAGGTTAAATTTAATATTCAAATTAAATTTCTGTTGAAACAGTTGGAAGGGTGCCAAATTTAGCAAATAAAAATGTTCCCTTCAGCCACTGTGGAAAACGGAATGACCATTCCTCAAAATGTTAAGCATAGAATTGTGATCCAACAATTTCACTTCTAGGTATAGGTACCCAAAATAACAGAAGGCCGGGACTCAGATACCTGTGCGTCCATGTTCATAACAGCATCATTCACAACAACACAAATGCCCATGAACACATGTATGAACAAAAATACATGTATGCATACAATGGCATATTATTCAGCCTTAAAAGGAATAACATTCTGCTACATGCTACAGCAGGGATGAGCTTGAAAATGTGATGCTATTAAGCCAGACACAAAAGGAAAATGCTGTATCATTCCACTTATATAAGGTGCCTAAAATAGGCAAATTTATAGAGATGGAAAGAAGATTAGAGATGACCAGGGCCCAGGAGGAGGAAGGAATAGGGAGTTATTGTTAAAGGGTATAGAGTTTGGGATAATAAAAACATTACGAAAATAGGACTGATGGTTATATAACACTGAATGTTCTTGCTGCTACTGAATCGTACACTTCAAAATGGCCAGAATGATACATTTTATGTTCTGTAAGATTTTTTAAAGCCTCTGCCTTGTTGGTTTTTTTTTTTTTTTAAGTATATTGCTTTAAAAAAAAATGCGTTCACTGCTTACCTAAAATTCCAGCTCACCTGGGCATCTGTGTTTTATCTGACACTCCTAGCTGAGAAGCTTTCTCTTCACCATGTACTTCCTAGGGCCTTCCCAGGATACAGAGGCCATATTTATCAAACTGAAAATCAGTGACCATGGTCTGATAAGAATGAAGATACAAGTCAGGCGTGGGGGCGCACGCTTGTAATCCCAGTACTTTGGGAGGCGGAGACCGGAGGATCCGGGTTCGCGGCCAGCCTCAGCTCTCTCTCTCTCTCTCTCCTTAGTGAGGCCCTCCGCAACTTCGTGAGACCCGGTTTCAAAATAAAGCATAAAAAAATAGGGCCGGGGGTATAGCGCGGAGGTAGAACGCCCCTGCGTTCAATCCCCGGTACTGCAAAAAAAAAAAAAAAAAAGAATGAAGATACAAAACATTGGCAGAAAATCAGGGGAGTAGCACCCGTGATAATTATAGAGAGAGGCCACCAAGTGACTCGCTCAGCCCTCGCTCCCTCCATCAGTGAAGAGGTAGAGATTAGAAATCTTGGTTGGGTTTCCCATCTGTTGTTTAATCATCATGATCCACAAATGCAGTAAAAGCTGGTTATAAACCCCTTCTTACAATTGACCACGTGGCTAGAATTACAGTTGCAGATGGAGACGCTCACGCTTGTGACTCAGACGATAGCCTTGTCCCCTGCCATCAATGCATCTTCACACCAGAGTTGGTAAGAACCCATGGGGTGCCCAGATGCCTAATTATTACCACCATTTGCACCCAGGCCTTCTCGAAGAAAGAAACTGCCTGCATGCTCATTGTGCAGCGAGAAACAACAGGTGCAAAAGGCAAAAGCCACTCTGGAGCCATTTGGACCAGAGTCGGTGGCTCAGTGGAGCAAGAGTGCCACAGACGTGGTGTGCCCACGTTAAGCTGCCTGCGAGAGGGGCCTGGAACCACACCACAGCCCCGCAGCTCCCGTTCCAGGTGACCCCACCTACTCCTTCTCTCAACCGAGACGAAAGGCAGCTGGGGAGGGCAGCTCACGAAGAGATGGGTCGTGTCCAAATCATTTTTACTAGGTGCTGACGAGTCACTGCGAAAGTCTAGAAATGTGTAGCACAGCAAAAATGCACGGGTCACAATGCGCTGGTGAATGATTACCAGAGGAGAAATTCATTACAGTCTGCTCTCGGCTCCCATCACATAAGGAAGTGTTACATTAACAAGATGGAAGGTCCCTGCGGTCCCCTCCCCAGCACAGCCCCCACTGCCACCCCACTATTTCAATTTGTGTTGCATGGTGGGAGCAGAGCCCAAAGGCGGGAGAAGTTAATTCTGCTATACTAATCAAAAGGGGGCCACGGTGGCAGCAAAGCCAACTGAAGCCAATCCAACTTGCACAGTACACAAAATCCTTTCTGCAGCTGGCACCTGCGATGACCACTGTAGTCTGTTCCTATGTGTGGCGTTCGAGCAGGGTGGGCCTTTTGTATATATATACTTTAATTGGTACAATGTAATTATACATCATAATGAAATTCAAAGTGATACAAACATACATGCACACACCACTTGGTATATTTCCCTAGGTACACCTGCCCCCTACCCTTTCATCCCTCCCATACGTGTTAGTGAGACTTGTAGTGAAACCTTGCATGGACATAACCTGACTTGAACTGTTCCCATCCTCAATCTTTGTTTTTCTCCTTCCACTATTCCATTGGTATCTCTCCTCATTTGACTGAAGTCCCTTTTGCTTCCTATTTTTGTTGTAGCTTCCACATATGAGAGAAAACATATGACCCTTGACTTTCTGAGCCTGGCTGATCTCACCTAGCATAATATCCTCTAGTTCCATCCATTTTCCTGCAAATGACATAATTGTGTTCTTCTTTATGGCTGAGTAAAAGTCCGTTGTGTGTATATACCACAGTTTCATTATCCATTCCTCTGTTGATGGATACCTAGGTTGGTTCCATAATTCGGCTATTGTTGAACTGTGCTGCTATAAACATAGGTATGTATATATCACTGTAGTATTCTAACTTCAATTCCTTTGGAAAGATACTGAGGAATGGTATGGCTGGATCATATGGTGGTTCCATTCCTAGTCCATACTGATGTCCAAAGTGGTTGTACTAATCTACAGTAGGGTGAGACGTTTTTAACTCTTCACGTAATTGCTTTCTATCAGGGTCTATGTGTTTCCCTGTAGACGAGCTCAGCCCTCGTCCCCACTGGCACCCAGGTTCCCTTGGGTTTTTAAGCTTTCCTTACACACACCTAGATCCTGGTCGGTGCCAGCATGGAACCTGTGCCTGAGACTATGGCATGTCAAAGATGAATAAGACACACTGGGCTTGGATCAGCGCTGGACCCAGGTCTGGTGTGATGGAAACAGAGTCTTTATTTTGGGGTGACTGAAGGGATCAAGTGGCTTCCGAGTCCTTGCCATTCAGAGCCGCAGGAGTCTTTGTCTCATTCCTCCTAGTCTCTCTTCTCCAGTTATGACTCCTTGCATTAAGGAATCATGACCACGAATGGCAGGTTAGCCAAGAGGCAACAACACAAGACAGATGGGTCAATAGTTCTTCCTTAGCGGGATTTCTGCTTCTCCACGATGCCATTCACATGCAGAGGGGCCGGCCAGAGGAATCTGGTTTAAAGTCAAATGCACAGCCAGGCCCAGGACAGATGGGCTCAGCCCAGAACAGGGGCTCTGCACAGGCACTTCCCGAAGGAGACCAGAGAGCTCAGAACCGGGCCTGGCCCCTGTGCCCAACCTCTCACCTCCGAGCACGCCCCTCCCCCAGCTCCTGTTGCAAATGTCAACAGAAAGCGGGGGAGCCAAGCCCAGCAGGGTCTCCAGCCAACATGATGTTAAATATTAAACCTCCCTGTGGCCCGCCTGGGCTGTGAGCTGCCATTTCATTACGCAGCTTTCTCTGGGCCTAAGAGGAGGACAGCCCGCCTCGCCCAGAAGCACACTACGGGGACCTGCCCTCCGCCTTCCCAGCACTTGGGGAAACCTTCAAAGCTGTTCAATTTGTCTAAGCCCCATCCATCTTTAATGTCACAGTCTACATTTTCTCCTCTCCTCCTTTTTCAAAGCAGCCAAAAAAAGAAAATGTCACTGCATTTGGGGCCAATTCAAAAGCCAGGCTTCGACGGAGGTTCTGTCTCGTCCTCCCAGGCCGTGTCTTCATCTCCCAAGGAGCCTTTGGGGGCCGCCCCTCACCCCCTCCATCCCTCTGTTCAGCTGGCATCTCTAGGTCTCCCTTGGTTCTGTGTCCTTCACTCACCTCTTTACAAAGTTTTGTGTGACTGCAGCACCTGCTAAGAGAACATCATCTTGAATTTTAGGGGCAGGGCTGAGTGGGGGGGATCGCCAGGTGGGATCGTCACCCCACCCACTGACTGCTGGACAGGGATATGGAGGCTGAGCCGCTGATGCAGGCAAATGTCCTTGTGCTGCCTTTTAGAAGCCAGAATCCCCAAATTTATCTGAAGCATGTGGCACCGTTGTCCCCAGCCATGGCAGGCGTGGTTGGGAGCGCTGTAGGCACCTCCTGTCCCCTGTGTGCCTTAAAAAGACCCTTTTAGCCATGCAGGGCTGGTGGCAGCTTGGATGAAGATGACAGAATGCATCCCTGACAGCCCCCAGCTCACCCAGGAATAGAGAGCTGATGTTCTGACTGATACCTGAGAGGGTGGCTGTCATCCGGGAGGACGCGGGAGGGAGATCAGGGACTCAATCAGTGTCAGGCCCATCCCCACACAGCACAGCTGTAAATCACTCGGGGTAAAGATTCTCAGCTGCTGGAATGAAGAAGGGTGAGCAGGTAATAGAAAAGCGGGCGGAGACACAGCTGTGCGGGATGGACAAGATGCCAGGTCTCGGCCCTGGGCAGAGGGGCAGACTATGTTAGAATTCTGCCCGTCCGTTCTCATCCCAGGGAAGTATAGCATTTTCCTGAGTTAATTGCACAGGGTTAAAATATAATCCGAGGTGAACTCTATAGTGTGTGAGTTATGTCTCAATATGGCTGTTATAAATAAATAAATTCCAACCAGCAGCCCAAGACAGCTGCGGTGGGAGTCCTTCCTCCCCTCCTCCCGCCCACCCCGATATTCTGGCCTGTCCTTCCCCACAAACACCCGAGCGAGATGCAGCCCAAGGTCAACTGTGAGGTAAATGGGACTCCAGGGTTCTGCATTTTGATGAGAAAAGATTCCTCCAATTGCAGAGAGTTCCAAAACCACCTTCAGCAACTCCTATCCGTATTGCAGAAGTGAGTTGCACTGGCCAAACCCATTTTAGAGATTGTCTTTCAACATGTGTTAATTAGGCATTTTTGAAAATAATAACCTTATTTTTTTTTTTGTCCAGGGGACAGAGATTCTTAAGTTGGAAATAATGAACGGATTAGTGGTTAATTAATTGCTGGCAGGTGAGGGAGAAACCGTCTATGGCTTCCCAGCGTTTTTCCCCCTTTCTCTCTTAAGATCATTCTTTCTTATTTTAATTAATTTTTTGCCACACCAGCACTTCTCTTATCAAGTATTCAAATAAACTAAACAAATACAGTGTACCGAGACCAAAGTACTCAATATGGTGTTTAATTGGAATTGTAGCCTGTTTTCTCCCAGTGAGGTCTCAGGGTACCTGGACGCTTTCCCTGGCAGAAGAATTGGATTCCAAAAATGCATTTTTAGCATCTAGTTAATCTTCCTTTCAGGTGCCAGGGGCATGGCTTGATTGAAACAAGGAAATGTAAGCCACGGGGTGGTTTGTGGTTTCTCTCTCCTGGTGAGGAGCAGAGGCAATAACATAGCAAGGCTGTGGGTCTTCTCCCCACCCGCTCTGCTCAGCTGTTTGTGTGTGGGGGTGTGCACACAGGTGTGATCACCGCACAAACACACTGGGTGCACAATCCAGCTGTCGGACAGGCCAGGGATGGGGCAGGCACAGGCCCCAGCTGTCAGCATGTCACTGGGCTCAGCAGGAGGGCTCCCAACATCACTGCTCACACTGGTACAGCTAAGCTTAGACCAAAGATCCCGAATCTCTGTGCTCAAACCCAAGGAGGGGCCAGCCAGGGATGCGCTCCTGTGCAAGGAAATGCGGACTTTACGCCCTGTCCTTTCCAAGAGGTGGCTGCTCCCACGGCTGTGGTTCAGGGCAGCTCCCAATAGGGGTGCTGTTTCCTGAGTGAGGAGCATGCCCACGTAACTCCAAGAGGGGCATCAGGACACAGTCCATAGTGGGGCCAGAGCTGTTGGCCGCTTCAAAATGAGTTGCAGGTCTCTGAACACTCCTCTGGAGCCTCCTAACAGGAGAGTCCTGGGGGGCGGGGGGACCTCCACTATCTTCTCAAAAGCAGCCAAATTGTTGCACCAAAGATTTGTCCAGAAATGATGATTAGTATGAATGAAGATGGAATAAAGGGGAGTTTTTGAAATGGGTCTCTGGGGGCCATGCTGTCCTTCAGCCCAAAGTCTTTTCCTCCAGATGACAGCACAGACAGAAGTAGCCTGCTGTGACTGAGAGAGCCCAGATGATCTCGTGCCAAGCATTTCAGTGAGGGGTAGAGGCACTGAAAGATGTGGAAGGTGGAACAGTGAGGGGTGGCAGCAGAGCCATGGGCAGTGGGGACCTGGCCAGCTGGTGAGCTGCTAGAGACAAGAACTGCTTCCGAGGCTCTAAGACCATGGGGCAGCATGAGGGAGTCAACCAACGGAAAGATTCCTGGTGCTTCTCTCAGTCTTTTTCTCTCACCCAAGTTTGGCAGCATCAAAGTGCTGGAAAATTGGGACAGGAATCCCTAAAGGAACTCCTAACATAGCCATGGATGTAATTTTTTTTTTAATTCTCAAAGATAGACTACTGGGTAGCTGTTTAAAAATATGAAGGCCAGGCGTGGTGGCGCACACTTATAATCCCAGTACTTTGGGAGGCGGAGACTGGAGGATCCGGGTTCGTGGCCAGCCTCAGTTCTCTCTCTCTCTCTCTACTTAGTGAGGCCCTCTGCAACTTCGTGAGACCCGGTTTCAAAATAAAGTGTAAAAAATAGGGCCGGGGGTGTAGCGCGGAGGTAGAACGCCCCTGGGTTCAATCCCCAGTACCGCAAAAAAATATATATATATGAAGAATCCCCCTATGTATAGATATGAAAAGATCTTTAAAACACACAGTTTAAAAAACCAGGTGAAGCATAGAGGCTGTATAATTTGCAGGGTCCAATGCAAAATGAAATTGTGGGTTTTGAAAATTGTTAAGAATTTCAAGCCAGGCATGGTGACACACGCTTGTAATCCCAGTACTTGGGAGGCTGAGACAGGAGGATCGCAGGTTCGTGGCCAGCCTCAGCTACTTAGTGAGGCCCTCTGCAACTTAGTGAACCCCTGTTTCAAAATAAAGAATAAAAAATAGGGCTAGGGGTGTAACTCAGAGGTAGAGTGCCCCAAGGTTCGATCCCCAGTACCAAAAAAAAAAGATTTTCAAGAGCTGAGCGTAGTGGTGCACCCCTATAATCCTAGTACTTGGGAGACTGAGACAGGAGGCTCACAGGTTCGTAGCCAGCCTCAGCAACTTAGCGAAACCCTGTTTCAAAATAAAAAGGAAAATAGGGCTGGCTGGGGGTGTAGCTCAGACGTAGAATGCCCCTGGGTTCAATCCCAGTCTCCCCCCCCCATAAAAAGAATTTCAAGACAGTGACAGCAAAGCATGAAACCAAGTGCAGTGTCCTCCTGAGCGCAGAGCCCTGTGTGACTGCACGTTCCACATGTCCATGAAGCCAGTCCTGTGTACTAGCAACCAGTGCTGTAAACCAAGAGGTTAAGTATTAAGTAATAACGTTTACCGATGGGGAGGGAGGGTGAGGATTAGGACGAAGAAGGACAGAGGAGAATTTCCACTATACGCCTATTTATATTTTTAAATATTTGAACCATGTGAATGAATTGCCTATTCAAAAAATTAAATAATTAAAGAAGAGTCCTCAGGGCTCCAGAAAACCCCACACTGACCCTAAGCAATACATAGGCTCCCATTCACATCCATGCTTAAGTACACATTGCTACATGGAGGACCTTGGCATGGGAAGGAGCTGAGAACAAAAGCAGCAGATTAGAATGAATACAGCAACAACCGTCCCCTTTCTAGCCTGGCCACTCACCTGCTAAGGGACATAGATTTCTGTGAAGCCAAATAAAATAGAAAGTGTTCTCTCACTCTGAGATCTCTATGAGGTTCCCCTTGCCCTCCTGAACTTCGTCGGGCCTAAGGCACGTGGGCCAGCACCTATTTTCACAGCTGCCCTTCAGGTTAATAAGTGCTGTGACGCCAAATCTCATTAAATGCATGGATTGGATGAATGCATCAGAAATAATAAGATGCTTCAAATTTAACCAACAGGACCCTCTCATATGCCCCCAAAATAATGTACCCCAGAGAAGGGGAGAAAATGCCATGCTCCTGGACCACAGTAATCAGACCAAGGATAGTTTGTATGGACTGAGCACCTACACTGTGCTAAACGGATTGTTCATTTAATCTTCATGAGTCCCTGCAAGGCAGGCTCCAGTATTTTTCTCACTGGGAACAAGTCCAAAAAGGAAAAGAAACTTGCCCAACAGTACCCTATGGGTGAAAGATGAAGCCATATTGGAACACAGACAGCAAACACCAAGGCCCACACTCTTAACCATTGACTGCAGGAGGGAAGCCCCAATCTCAATGCAAATGATCTATATAATATCACACTAATATGCAGTACATCTTCTGTGCAGGGTGTGGTGGCGCACACCTATAATCCCAGTACTTGGGAGGCTGAGACAGGACAAGCACAGGTTCAAAGCCAGCCTCAGTAATTTAGCGAGATTTTCAGCAACCTAGCAAGACCGTTTCAAAAAAAATAATAAAAAAAAAGTCTGGAGGTATAGCTCGGAGGTAGAATGCCCCTGGGTTCAATCCCCAGTACCACACACACACACACACACACACACACACAAACATGTAATACATCTTCTCAGTTGTTCCACTCCACAGAATCTTCTACTTTCTATAAGACAATAGGGCTAACTTGAAAGTGAGGGCTGCCTATT
Organism: Glis glis; assembly: GCA_004027185.1. Lineage (NCBI taxonomy): Eukaryota > Metazoa > Chordata > Mammalia > Rodentia > Gliridae > Glis > Glis glis. The sequence continues at coordinate 26,315 of PVJS01002389.1, read as the reverse complement.
TTCATTTGGGTAGATATAGCTATGAATTCTTCTGTGCCATCAAATCAAATGAATGCTGGGTTCACCAAGTTTGAGGCTCACATGAATGTTCCGTATGGCCTTGAACCCTCTTTTCCCTAAAATTATGACAATTTGACAGCAGCTCTTGGTAACAACTTTCAAGAGCCTTGCCATGAGCTCTTTAAGGGACATAAGAGGTTGAGAGAGTTAAGAGGAGTGAGGGGGACATACTTCCAAAAGTACAAAAAGTCAAGAAAATAATCCAGAGTCACAGAAGGTCAAGGTCAGAGGCAGATGTCAACATTCCTGGACTAAGGAAAAGACTCTAGAACTTAGTTTGCATTGGCCATAGAAATATTATGAAGATGGAACCAAATCCCAGCACTGCCTTGGGAATTGCCTCGGACACCAGGAACAAGCATCTATATAAGAGAATTGTACATATCTGTACCATCTACATTGTCTTACATTTATCTTCCACTAAATTAGGAAAGTCAGTTTCAGACGCTGTATATCTTTCTGACCCAGAACCTAAAATGCTCCAAGATGCAACATGGGTTTTTAATATGTTTATTGAAATGGCGAATGAATGAATGAATGAGTCATCACTCAGTTGATATATAGTCATAATCCTTAATGACCATGTTATGGGAGTAATATCTCATTATGACAATTTAACCCTCCCTGAAGCCTACCAATAAAATATTCAAATGATTTTTATTCTAATGATACGTTGTGATAATTGCCAGAATTTCTATTCCCAGTAGGCAAGAGCTGGAGATGAAACTGAACCAATATTAAATTTCCTCATCAAACATTGGAAAGTGAAAACAAAATGTCTTGAATGCAATAAAAGGGGAATATTTTGCAGAGCAGCTTAATACATTTCCCTTCAAGTGCCCAACTGTGTTTGTGTGATGTTGTCAAGTAATTTCTCTATAAATACTATAAAGCTTGTTTGGTTTGTTCGAATTAAAATATTAAGAGGGGGAAAAAGAAGTTTGACTGCTTTTTACAAATTCAAGTAGTCAAAGTAGTGTGGAAGGACATAAAAGCAGCTGGGATTTGTGTAGTTGCTAATTTAGTTGAAGAATAATCATCCATCTAAGCAAAAAATAACTCCTCTGCCACATCTGGAGAAAACTAGAGGTGTGGTTTGGTCGCAAAAGAACATTTTCCTTAAGAAAAAAAATCTTAATTTTATGCAAATTGCCATGCAGTCTTTTTTTTTTCCTCTTTCTGAACGATGAGACACAGGAAGTGGGAAGACCTGGAGGAGATCGATAAGGCCATGCTTTCTTAGGAAAGACAATAGCTGCACCTTGGCCAGGTGATGAGGCATCACAAGGCAGTCAGAGCGTGCGAGGTTTCCAGTAAAAGCTATAGGATGAGAAAGGCTGCCAGTAACTGGTGAGGAGAACCCAGGAGATTGGGGATTTTCAACACCCTTAACAGTAATTGAAAATCTGGAACTTTTACTTAAAAGTACAGGTATCTTTAGACCATGACTGGTAATATTTAAAGGCTAGTGAGATAAGGAACTTAACTTGAACATAGATTTTTTTTTGTACAGTATTTCATTGTATTTTGTTCTAAGTTGAGTACTACTTTCTATACTGCTTTTACAATTTTAAGAGTTATATTTAGAGCCCGGCGTGGCAGTGCACGCCTGTAATCCTAGTACTTGGGAGGCTGAGACAGGAGGATCAGAGGTTCAAAGCCAGCCTCAGCGATTTAATAAGACCCTGTTTCAAAATAAAAAAGCTGGGGGTGTGTAGCTCAGAGGTAAAATGCCCTTGTGTTTAATCTCTAGTACCAAAAAAAATTATATTTGGGTTTTAAATTTACATTTCTCTTTTTCTCTCAAAATGAGTAATTCTCAAAATATTATCTATATAAGTATTATGAAGAAATGCTTTTTAAAATGGAGATTCCTGGACCCACATAGTGTGTAGGTTTGGGGTTCAGAAATCTGTGTTTTAACAAGGTAAATGTCATAAGTAATTTGTGTGTGTGTGTGTGTGTGTGTGTGTGTGTGTGTGTGTGGTACTGGGGAGTGAACTCAGAGGCATTCTACCTCTGAACTACATCCCCAGCTCAATTTTATTTTTTATTTTGAAACAGGGTCTCACTAAGTTGCTGAGGCTGGCAGCAAACTGCCATCCTTCTGTCTCGGCCTCCCAAGTACTGGGATTACAAGTGTGCACTACCATGCCTGGCTTAATGGTCATAAATAATTTGATGCAGGTGAGTCACATACAATCTCCCTTTTGAGAAACTAGTCTTAGGATTTGTCCCATCAGACCCATGCAGGTAGAGCAAATCGCCATCTAGTGGAAATTTACCAAAATTACAGGCATAATGGAAAAGCAGTCTTGAAAGGGGTCAATGTAGTGATTTTGTCATTAAACTGTGATATCAAATAACCACTCAAGAAATGTTTCAAAGCTCACTTGGCTTGTTCAAATTTAAAATATTTAAGAGAATTAAAATAAGTTTTGATGACTTTTACAAATTCAATACTAAATGTAATGTGAAAGAAAAATAAGCAGTGGATTTGTATAATGGCTAATTTATTGTAGAGTTTCATATTGTAGAGTCCAGGACACATGGCAATGGGACACAAGAGAGAGGTTTAAAGAGCTCCAAGAACCAACTTCACTTACTTTTCAAGTCTCTTTGCATCTCTCTGGAAGCAATGCCTGATAAGAAGCTTCAAGCCAATGCTTTAATGCCTGAATTAAAAGTCACTATGTATGGGAGGAGGGAAGAGGGAAACACCCTAATGCACAGGATGTACATTCACAAACTTATCAAAGTCAACTACTATGCTGAGCATGAGAAGGAGGGAAGGGGGAGGAAATGGGGGTGGGAATAAGGGGAGGGCTAATTGACCGATGTTTGCATGTATACTTCTACCACCCTGAAACCCATCAAGATGTATGATTACAATGCACCAATAAATAAATAAATAAATAAATAAATAAATAAAGCCACTGTGTGACTTCAAATCTCTGTTTTGTACCCTTCAGCTACCTTTCCAGGTAAGCCATATCCACATCTTCCTCACCAGTTCAACATGTGTTCTTATGATTCAACTGCAACCCCTCCCTCATGTGGGAGGAAGAATCTGGAAGAAATGGAAGAAAACTGAGTTGAGGAGAAGGAATCCTGCCCTAGACAGCATTTCCACCCCTCCTACATAGGCTCAGGACAACAATCAAGGAGTACAGGCTCTAGCTGACTCAACTTCCTCCAGTGTGAGGCCTCTGACTTCTACACCAACTTCTCATCTCTCTGCTCGTTGATGCTAGCAGATGGCGCAAGGCAGTAAACCCTTGCAGGAAGCAGCTGCCTTGCAGCATGGCATGAGAAAGCATGGAGCATTTGGCTGGAGACAGTAATTTGCATGACCAAGGGCAAACCACATAGCCTCTCTAGGCATCATTTTCCTACTCTATTAAAGGGGCATGCCAACCTTCCAGGGTTGTGAGAATTTGAGATAATGTATGCAAAATGCCTGGGACATAATAGGTGTTCAATAAATGGCGGTTATTATTTTATGCATGAGCCTTGGGCTAATGTATGTGTGAACATTTAGTTATTAATTAGAAGGTAAATGAAAGTTGGCTGGAGGGAATTGCATTTGACCTTTAGTAAATTATTTCATTTAGATGCGCTGATGCAAAACTATCACATCTTATGAAGAAAGACGAAAATAAATCTGGCTGACAAAAGATATTTTAATAAATACTCAATCTCCCTCCAACATCCTCTCAGTCTATGACCACCCCACTCTAATTTGAATGCTGTCTGGGGAGCCTTTTGTGCCTTACTCTCTCTTGTCATAGTCAATCACTGGCTTATCAGGGGCCAGATTTAGCTCTGAAAAACCTTTCTGAGCACCTGCATTTAGTAACTGCTTCCAAGAAGGAAATTATAATGCTTTTTTCCCTCTAAATAAGCTTGCCATCAAATAAGCTTGGATGTCCTGGGATTGGTAGAGTCTATCTAAATTATTACTAGGCTAAGTGCATCTCAGCTGTTGTAACAGCACAGGGGCCTGATGTGTCTATCCCTCCATGGGCCCATTTAATTGATAGGCAAAGAGAACCTACTGTGCTCAACGTGAAGCACAGACAGGAGTCCATATTCTGAGTTGCTTTGCTTGCAGAATCGTGATCCATTACAGGGAGAAAAGTGTGTGTGTTTGAACTGATGAGAAGAAAGGGGAAAGAGGAAGTGAGAAGGGCTTGCTGCAAACCAGAAAGAGAAGAGACACATAGACACATCACGACATTCTCTTGGAGGTCCACTTAGGAGTGTGGGACTCCTGAGCCTTGACAGACACCTGGGAAATGGAGGAAGGAGGGCCAAGGAGATGGATGAGGATCTGTGAAGGCGCTTCTGGAGTGGAGAGCAATGCACTAAAGAAGCGAAAGGCTGCAAGAGGTAAAGAGGGGGTAAGAGGCTCGAGCTAGCCTTCCTTGGCGGAAGAGTCAGTGACAAAGACTAAGGAGCAAGACAGCTAAGCCTACTGCATTTTTTAAAAATAGAAAAAAATAGAGCTATAAGAGGAACTCACTTGCCAATACTATCCTGTTGGAAAAGATTGCAAATCCCACAACTTAAAAAACGAGATTTGTATTTTCCACTGGAGATTCTCTCCCGCACTCTAAACAACACAGGGGTAAATGGTGCTATCAGGACCCTTATCTTCAGTTTCTCTGCTTCTCAGCCGACCTGGGATGAGGATGTATTACAAAGTCCAACCCAATGAACTTTGCAAAAGGGCTGTGATTAGCTTCAGAAGGCTCCAACTGTGCAAGCAGCCAATATAATAAGCTCGTACCTTGTGACTGATTACACCCATTACTGTGCCTGCATATTTCTGCCTTCTAATGCCCACAGAGGAGCGGGAAGAGGAGTCAGGCAAACATATTCGGGACTGGTTTATTAAGCGAACATACCAGGTATTGCCCATTTTGCATCCTGAGAAGCCATCAAGCCCTTTGAACTTAGCATTTTCATTAGAAATCATCAATTTTAAATAATGATACAATGAATCTTTGGGCTGCTTTTTTACCCGAGAACTTCAAAATACATGACTACTACTGCTGATTCTCAGCATTTGGTAGATGCTATTACATTAATTTTCTATATGGTTAAACTACAGCATTTAATGGGGGGGATGCAAAATCAGCTGAAAAGGTAGGAATAGAATTAGAGGACTTAGGGTCACACTTTTTATCTACATGACTATATTTACTGTGTCCATGGCAAGATCCAGATGTACAATTATGAGGTAGGAGCAAGTGAAGACCTCATGACTGTCCATTTGTAGAGGACATCAGTCATATGGTGGCTGGGGACATCTTTTAGATCTGCTTCCTCTGTTTGGAGAGGAGCTCATTTTCCCAGACTCCCTCGCAGCTGCAGTGGGGACATGTGACCTGGGCCCTACCAATCAGATGCACTGAGGGGAATGGCCAGTCTAACCACTGGTGTAGAGGTGGCCGTGGAGCACATTACAGCATCACATTCATGGTGGTGACAGCAGAGCTTCCCCCATCAGATCAGTTTGACGGCCCAGTCGTAAGCATGTGTCTAGATTAATCTCTAAGCCTGGTTCTCCAGCCCTCTCAGTGATTTTATAAACTTTCATGTTTCCCTTGAACAGATTTCTTCTCTCCAAAACCAACAAGACTTAGCCTCTGTCACTTGCTACTAAAACTCCTGATGGGTAGCCAGGCATGGTGGTACATGCCTATAATCCCAGTACTTGGGAGGCTGAGACAGGAGGATCACAGGTTCGAGGACAGCTTCAGCAAATAGTGAGACTTTCATCAACCTAGCAAGACTCTGTTATAAAATAGGGCTGGGGATGTAGCTCAGAGGTAGAATCCCCGTGGGTTTAATCCCTAGTGCCACACACACCAAAAAAAAACCCCTCCTGATGGGTGTTCCTTTATGTCACATGACAAATAGAGGTCTGCAGATTTCCTTTGATACTTTTAGATAATGTCATCAACTAATTATCAGTCCATTTCTGAAATTAAATGTGTTTATATTATAATATAAATAATATTTATAAATCTCCAGTGTTACTTAGTTCCTACTCTGTGTTAAGTATTGTGAGAAGTATTTTCCAAGTGCCTTTTGTGTGTTGTGTATTACACCAAGGTCAGGGAGGTGAGGAAAATGAGCAAAACCAGGCCTGGCCAGCACTCCCAGGAGCTTCCATCCACGGGGAAAGGCAGAGAGCAATTGAGGAATCACACTCAGAACTGTAAAACTGCCACCGAGGGGAGCAACGTGAAGGGCAGAGAAAGCACCCCGGGGGAATGACACGTTAGCAGGAGATGCACCCTTGAAAAGAGTGCACTAGAGTTAGAAAAGGAACGGAAAGGAAGTCAAAATAGGTGCAGGAAGACCAGGTAGGAGGTAATTCCAGTGATTCAGGAGGGAACTGATGGCAGCTCAGATTAGGAAATCAGGAGTGATGATGCAGGAAACAAAGATAGACCCAGGAGCTATCTAGGAGGTAAAATCAAGAGGACCTAGCAATGGCTTAGCTCTAGATGTGATGGGGTCAGAGATGACTCCCAGGCTTCTGGCTTGGCCCACTGGGTCGATGGTGGTGTCCATCCCTGAAAGAACTCTGGAAGAAAACCTAGTTTTGTAGGGATGCTGTGAGCTCAGGACCTTGTTCAGTAATTTGCCTTCCGGACATCCATGAGACAACTGCACACTAAGGGCCTGGAATTCAGAAGAGAGGACTGGCTGAAGGCGTGAGGAGTTCTTGCATAATCAAGTCATTGGGCTGATGGAATTTCTTAGGGAAGAGTATAGCAAGAGGACCAGAGAGAACTTTGGACTTGCTCTCAAGGAGGGCAAAATATAGGTCTAAAATGGAGGAGCCTCTCATCTATGGTTACCAAGAGCTAGTTGGCCTGTAAAACAACAAGGTGAAAAGCGTTAATTCAACAAGCCTTGATTCTGTAGTGAGAAACTCCCCTAAAATAGGGATCACACATTCAGGGGTCAGACCAGCCTATTATCTGTTAATAGGCCAAGTAGGACCTGGGGCTCACCAGAGAACAGGTCCTGCCTAAAGAGGTCCACCTATTCTACGCGCAGGCAGGTCATTCCCAGACATGATACCTGTATCCAGATCCTTCTATTAAGTCCTCTACTGTTTGAAATAACTATTGTTTATTTCAAATAACTATTCCCTGAATGCATCTTGACCAGATTTCTAGAGTCAGAGCCTAATTCTCTGCTTCTGACTTGAAAATAATCTTCAATTGATTTAAATTATTTCCTGTATTAAAATCCACTATTTTCAAATGACATTAATACCCTGAAAAGAGTGTTGTTCTACCCCACTTTCCCTAGCTTCTAATACTCCCCAAAACTATTTTCCAATGTCTAACTTTCTAACCACAGCTGGCCCATGCTAAGATCCCCTCCAACACTCACTCCATCCTGAAGAAAAGGGCACTTACTGGTATTCTGACCCCTGGGTGGGACGGAAGGACACATGAGCAGCTGAACAAAGGGTAGTCATCTTCTCGCATAAGACAGCTTGAAGATTAGCAACCAAGAGAATAGGTGACTGCAAGTGAAGGAACAGTCCAGCAGCTGGTGATAGAAGTGAAAGGCAACAGGGTTCTGGAACAATCTTAGATGGCCTAGGGCAGAGGAAAGAAGGTGCAAAAGAGCAGAAATAGTGGGAAGAACTAGCGCTCGGTGTTAATTCTGGCCTCTGGTTTTTTTTCTACTCAGCACAAGTATATTTGCCTGAAGGTCTAGGAGATATTTTTCATTATAGGCATTCAGATCTTTTTTTTTTTTTGGCCTTCTCAATCTTCTTCTGCAGTAGTACACTGCATGTGTGTTAATTATACCTGCCAGCTATTGACTAAATCTGATGTGTAGTTGAACTGGATTTCTTAGCCTAGTTTTATAACACACACACACACATACACACACACACACACACACACACACACACACAATCAAGTTCTTCTCCTTCCATCCCCTCTCCTCCAACCTTGAGCTATAATTAGTAAACCGAGAGACACAAAACAGTGCACACCAGCAACAGACATGTGTGGTAACGCAGCTATTGGAACCTGCTCCCGCTTCAGTGTAGACCAGGTGAGTCAACCACACACCTTACCTGTGTTGCAGCTTCCAAGGAAAACATCCTTCAGGAAGCATTACACAGCACCTGGAACAAAATCACAGACACACATTTGTTGGTATTTTCTGCAGAATCTCTGTCAGTGTGAGTAGGAGCTTGCCCCAGAAAGTCTTTTTTTGTTGACATTTGTCAGGACTTCTGTCAACAAAAAAAATGACATTAACTAACACCCTGTAGAGTGTCTGGCACATGGTAAGTACTCAATACTTGTTTTTAAAAATCCAAAAAACATCAAATGAAAATAAGCCACGTCTAATCTCGTAATGAGTTAATATAGTAAAGGACTTAGTGCCACGCACATAGTAAGTACTACATGAATATCAGTGACTGGTGTCATTATTGTTATCTAGAGTCACCGTTGCTTCTCAGTCAGATTCCAGGAACTCAGAACAGTCTCTCGCGCATCCCTTTCTCACCCCATCCCTCTTACCTAAATATTAGCACAACTTTCATAGAATCACTCCCACACCAACACACACACACACACACACACACAAAAAAAAAAAAAAAAAAAAGAGCATGGTCTCACTCTTATGTGTTGCTGTTGGGAGTCAGCACAATTCCTCCAGAGGGCAATCTGAAAATATCTATTCCAAATTACAAACACATAGACTTTTTAACACAGCAAGTCGCATTAGAGAGTTTATTGTACAGATTAATTCACACTCATGTGACATGTAATATGTACAAGGTTATTCATTGCAGTCTTGTTGGGAATAGACAAACAGAAGTAAGCAAAGTGTCCATCAGTAGTGAACTTATTAAATAAACCTTGGTACAATGCAGAATGGAGTACTATGCAGCAGTGAACCAAATTGTAAATGAGGAAGACCTCATGTTCTTCTATGAGGAGAGCTCCAAATTACATTACCTAAAGTAAAAGAAAAATGCTGGGCGTGGTGGCGCACGCTTGTAATCCCAGTACTTTGGGAGGCGGAGACCGGAGGATCCGGGTTCACAACCAGCCTCAGCTCCCTCTCTCTCTCTCTTTCTCTCTCTCTCTCCTCTCTCTCTCCCTCTACCTAGTGAGGCCCTCCGCAACTACGTGAGACCTGGTTTCAAAATAAAGTATAAAAAAAGAGGGCCGGGGGTATAGGGCAGAGGTAGAACACCCCTGGGTTCAATCCCTGGTACCGCAAAAAAAAAAAAAGTCCTCTGTATCCATGGATTCAACCAACCAAAGATTAAAAATATCAGCAATAAAAGTGTCTATACTGAATGTGTACACTCTTTTTCTTATCTTTATTCCCTAAACAATACTATATAACAACTATTTACATAGTATGTACATCATATTAGGTATAAATAATCTATAAATTATTTAAAGTATATGGGAGAGTGTGCACGGGTTAGAATACTGCATCATTTTATATAAGGGGCTTGCGCATAGATTTCGATATCCATAGAGGATCTCCTATGGATACTTAAGGACAACTGTACTTTCATTTGCTTTACTTTAAGAAACTCTGGAAGGAGCTGGACATGGTGGCGCATGCCTGGAATCTCAGTACTTGGGAGGCATAGTCAGAAGGATCACAGGTTTGAAGCCAACCACAACATAGCTGGACTCTGTTTCAAAATTTAAAAAAGGCTGTAGCTCAGAGGTAGCATGCCCCTAGATTCAATCCAAGAAAGGAAGGAAGGAAGGGAGGGAGAGAGGGAGGGAGGGAAGGAAGGAGAAAGGGAGGGAGGGAGGGAGGGAGGGAGGAACGAAGGAAGGAAGGAAGGAAGGAAGGAAGAAAGGAAGGAAGGAAACTCTGGAAGGATATGGAGCAAACAGAGGATTTATTCCATGGCAGGGAATGGGAAATTAGGCTGATTAGGGTGTGGTGGGACAAGGATTGAAGAGAAAACTTCATGCTAGAAAACTTTTGTCTATTAAAAATAGATGAGAGAGAGAGAGAGAAAAGGAAGAATGGAGATTAGATAGAAGATGATAGATAGATGATATAGATAGATAGATAGATAGATAGATAGATAGATAGATAGATGCTAGATAGATACTCATCTTTCTTTCTAGTACAAAGAAAAGGAAGACCCAGTCTTCTGACAGGCCAAGGCTCCCTCCCCTGCCAGTGCTATGTGGCTGCAGTTGAGGCCCTGCAGTTCACCATCGGGAGTTGCCCTGTCCTGTCCTGTCCTGTCCTGCCCTGTCCCATCCTCCAGGCTTCTTCTCCTACCCACTGAGGGCTGCTGCCGCCTTTGGGATGGGGAACTGGGCCTGGAGAGTTGGACCCCTGGACTGACTAACTTCATGTAGTCTGTCAGGCTGTGGCCCTATTCTCACATGTATGTATTTCTTTCGGGACACAAGAGTTTAAATTAAGAAAAATCCCCTGGGTCACAGACTCACTATTATAACTCTTCATTTCTTTGCTTTCATCAGTTCAAATTCAGACATTTAATGTGATTTGCAAATAGCCTCGTGTGATACGATATTAGAGGTCAGAGGACTTCTCTATCCATCTAAAAATACATAAACACACTGCGTTGAAAATCCATTAAAAGTAGAAAAAGCTAATCCTTTACATGGGGAGAATAAATAATTCAGCTCGAGGCTCTCCCACCATAAATCAGCTGTGCCGTTATCAAATGCCAGCGCTGGAATAGGAAAGCAAAGCAGCTATATTAAACTTGGACAATTAAAAAAATGAATAGAAAAAGTAGGGATGCAACGTTTATTTTCCTTCTGTGTAGTTCTCTCAACAGCTTACATAATGAATGAGCTGGGGAGAGACGAGTGACTTAACTCCGTTTCTGATGGAAACCTTTCCTCTTTTTACCTCCCGGGTGCATCTGACTCATACCTGAGGCTTCCAGCAGAGCCACACGCCAACCCTCAGGTGTGGTTCAGGCCCTTCTTAGGCTCGCCCCTGCCCCAGTGAAGGTTCACAGAGGAGAGCCTGCCATCTTGGCCCCTCAAGCTCCATGAGAGGAGGAAGGAAAGGCTTAGGGTGACACAGGACCCATCCTACACCACCGATCTCCACCCTCATGGGACCATCCAAACTCAAGTCCAGATGGGTCCAAAAAAGGATCATAAGGAAAAGAACCACTCGCATGCCCCCTGGTGAGGCAGAGTCAGGAAGGGGTATGGAAGAGGTTGCAAGATGGAGGAAGCCCAGATAGGAAACCAGGCTGGGGTCAAGCCAGCCGTGCCCATCCAGAGGACCCTGTACAGCAAGATCGTTTCAGAACTCAAGTTAACAAACAGGTGCCTGGTGTTTGCTTTGTGCCAGGTGCTGTTCTAAGGAGTTTCAAATATCAATTCCTTCAATCCTCACAACATCCCCTGAAGGTAGGTTCTATTGTTATCTCCATTTTAGCAGTGAGGAGCTACATTTTACTCTGCTGTAGATCAGGAAGCCCAAGGAGGCTTTACCTCATTACCAAGTACACAGATGAGGCCACCGCCACCTTCAGTTCTGGTGTGGAACCAGGTGGACTGCATGCAGGAAGGAAGAGAAAACAAGTAGCCAGAGACATGCTGAGAACGGTGCCCAAGGGTTAACAGAGCAGCTTGTGTGCCCTAATTATTATCACTATACAAGACATTGTTGAGGCTTTTAATGCTTGTTTTTTTTAGTATTCTTAAGCCTTATCTGTATCCAAGGAGAATCACAGTTAAAAAATTGTTGGTAGACATCAGCAGTAAGACTGCATGAGATGTGAAATAGAAAAGGTCAGCTTTGTATCAGTTAGCTGCTGCCACAGCAAAGCCGTGTGACAAATAACTCCAAAGTTTAATGGCTTTTGTTGGGACAACTGGATATCGACATGAAAGAGAGAGAGAGAGAGAGAGAGAGAGATTTTGACCTTTGCCTCATATCACTTACAAAAAGCAACTTAAAATAGATCAAAGACTTACATGTAAGAGCTAAAACTAAAAATTTTAGGGAAAGCATAGGGGTTAATCTCCCATGACTTTGGATTTAGCAATGGATTCTTAGAAATGATACCAAAAGTACAAGCAACAAAAGCAAAAAAAAAAAAAAAGGTGAATTGAATTTCATCAAAATTAAAACCTCTTTCTTTCTTTCTTTCTTTCTTTCTTTCTTTCTTTTCTTTCTCTCTCTCTCTCTTTCTTTCTTTCTTTCTTTCTTTCTTTCTTTTCCAATGGTACTGGGGATTGAACCCAGGGACATTCTGCCTCTGAGCTACCCCCAGCCCTATTTTTTTATTTTGAAACAAGTCTCACTAAGTTGCAGAAGTCCTCACTAAGTAGCTAAGGCTGGCCGCAAACCTGCAATCCTCCTGTCTCAGCCTCCCCAGTACAGGGATTACAAGCATGTGCCACAATGCCTGGCTAAAATTAAAAACTTTGCTTATCAAAAAAATAATACCACAAAGTAAAAAAAAAACAACCTACTAAATGGGAGAGGATATTTGCAAATTGTATATCTTGTAAGTGTCTAGTAATCGAAATATATAAAAATTATTTTAACAGTAAAAAAATCTAGTTTACAAAGGGAAAATGATTTTAATAAGACTTTCTCCAAAGAAGATATACAAATCGCCAACAAGCACATGAAAAAGATGCTCAACATCATTAGCCTTTAAGAAAATGCAAATTGAAACAATAATGACACTGCTTCACACCCAGTAGGATGACTATAGTAATAAAAGAGAAAAGCAGAGAAAATACGTGTTAGTGAGGATGTAGAGAAACTGAAGCTCTCCCACGTGGCCAGTAGGAATGTAAAATGGTGCCGCCACTGTGGAAAACAGTCAGCAACTCCTCAAAAATTAAATATTAAAATTACCATACAACCTGGCAATTTCACTCCAAGGTATACATCCAAAACAACTGAAAATATGTGTTCAAACAGAACCTGTACAAAAATATTCATAATAGCACTATTCACAACAGCCAAAAGGTAGAAGCAACCCAAGTGTCCATCAACTGGATGATAAAATGTGATAAATCCATATAGTAGAATATTATTCGGGTATAAAAAGGAATGAAGTACTACATGTCACCATCTGAATGAACCTCAAAACCATTGTGCTGAATGATGCACAAAGGCACAAAGGACACGGGACATGACTCCATTTATATGCAACATCCAGAGGAGGCAAATCCATAGAGACAGAAAGCAGATTCATGGTTGCTTGGGCTAGAGGAGAGAGGGACAGAGAGTGACCACTCAGTGAGGATGAGGTATGCTTCTGAGGTGATGAAAATGTCCTGGAACTCGATAGTGGTGATGGTCGCACAACACCGCGAATGCACTGAATGCCCCTCAGTAGAACCTTTTAAAAAGGTTAAAATGCTGAATTTTATATAAATTAGACTTCAACTTTAAAAATTCAATGGTTTGGAGAACCAAGATGGTGGGATAGCGAGAGGCAGTGTGTCACCGGTGCTCCAAGAGACGGAGCTCGGCCGGCAGGAAGACTGCATCTTGAAAAGAAAAGCAGGGCAGCCAAAACTCAACAAAACAATGAGAACCAAAGTGCAGCGGAATGCGAGGCAGTGGAAAGAGCAGAGGGCGGTAGGGAGCTCAAAGCATTTCACCTGGTAAAGCGGAGAGTGGAGACAAAGGCACCATCTTGGCTAAGCCACACCAGCATCGCGGCCCCCGGAATCCTCCAGCAAACAAACAGCTGATTCCTGTGAAATCACAGCCCACCATCAAAAGCAATTGACACTGGACCATGATGAAGCCCAAGTCGAACCAGATCCACACCTACAACGGCGACGACTGCAAAGGGTGGGACGCGAGCCTCAGCCCCTGCAAAGAAAGCGACGGGGAGAGACATAGATGAGGCAGCCAGGCACAGGAGCACCCCAACACTGAGAAAACAAGCGGGTGAAGCACGCCCCCCCTGGAGTAGCTTAGCACCGGCATAGAACACCACAGCACTAAGAACATGGACAGACATGGCATGGCCCCCCAGAACCACCCAACGAGAACACGGCTGAGTGAGATAAAGGGAGGCAGTGTGTCGCCGACACTCTGACACTCAGAAATCAGTTGGCGGGAAGACTGCTTCCCGGCAAGAAAAGTGTGGCAGACAAAACTCAATAAAACAAAGAGAGCCAAAGAGCAGCGGAGTGCGAGGCAGCGGACAGAGCAGGGGGCTAAACAGAACTCCACGCATTTCACCTGGTAAGTGGAGAGCGGAGGTGAAGGCGCCATCTATGCGGGGCCACGCCTACACCACGACTCCCAGAGACCAAAAGCAAAGAGACAGCAGATCCTTGTGAAAATAGCGATTATAGAACACCATTGAAACTGATCAACTCCAGAACATGATGAAGCCCAAGTCAATCCAGACCCGAACCTACAACGATGATGGTTTCAAGGAGTGGGCTGTGAGCCTCTGCTCCCGCAATGAGTGTGATGAGGAGAGACAAAGAAGAGGTGGCCATACACAGGAGCAGCCCAACTCTGAGAACACAAGCCAGCAAGCCACGCCCCCCGTGAGCAGCCCAATACCGTCCTGGAACACACCAGAACTGAAGACATAGGTAGATGAGGTATGGCCCCCTCCTCAGTGGCCCAGCACTGAGAACACAGGCAGGTCAGCCTCCAGCCCCGACCCCAGAGACCCTCGCATTGGGGACACAAGGCGGGCAAACCCTCAACCCCGCTCCCAGAGAACCCCTCCCCCCCAGCGCTGGGGACATGGGACAGGTGAGCCCTTGGCCCCGCCCCCAGAGAACCCCTCCCCCTGACGCTGGGACGTGGGGTGTGTGAGCCCTCAGCCCTGCCCCCGGCGACCCCCCGGCACTGGGGACACAGGGCGGGCAAGCCCCCAGCCCCGCCCCAAGTACCCCAGTGCTGAGGTCAGGGGAGGATGAGCTACAACCCTGCACAGGAGGGACTCCAGACAAAGAGAGAAAACCTCAGATGAGAGAAGAAGGCGAACTAACTGGGGAAGATGGGAGGGAAGGAGAGGGAAACAAACTGGAGCACAGGATGGACATACACAAAGATATCAAAGTCAACTACTATGCTGAAAATGGGAAGGAGGGAGGGAGGAGGTGGGGGGAGGGAATTGGGGAGGGCTAGTTGACCTACGAGTACATGTATACGTCAACCACCCTGAAATCCTTCAAGATGTATGATTGCAATGCACTAATAACATTTTAAAAAATTCAGTGGTTTTATTTTTACAAAAACATATTCTCAGTCACACAATCTGTGGGTTTTCTGGAAGTAGCATCCATCACTTCTACCTACAATGCACTGGCCAGAACTCAATCACATGGTTACAAATCTTAGCGCTGTAAAGAAGTCAGAAATGCAATCCAGCCATGTACCCAAGAGAAAAAGAGAACTGGTGAAGTCTATGCTTGGCCAGCTCTACCACTGTCTATATTTAGCTGCCATTATTTGAATGTCAAAACATCTACAGTTGACTTTTTTAAAGTGCTAATCACTTGTTGTTGGGTCTCGGGGCTGGAAGAATGGAGTGGAGCCCTGGGAGTAGGTTTGAAGACACTGGAGGCAGCAACAGCTGGAGAAGCAAGAGCAACAACAGCATGAACAGCAATCGGCTCAAAGGAACGGAAGGCTGCCCATGAACTTGAAGAAGAAGCACGCCATGCACCAATGACCCAAAGACGCCACTTCCCAGAATCCAAACCAAGAAAATGGAGTGAGTTCTTAGAGACAAATGACATCAAATGACAGAAGGCTTGACCTCACTCAAGTCTGGCCTGAGGAAGCAAGATGTCTATGGATGCCACGTATTTCAGTGTCCCATTAATGGCTTGCTCCTGAGACATTTACAGTCACCCTGAATAAATTTAAAATTGAACAAGCAACGGAATCAAAGAGACTTGGACACAAGAGTCCTTCTTTCCTTTCTCTCCCACTCCTTTAGCCAACCTGCCCCCTTATTACAGCTTCCCTGAACTAAAGGAACGGAACAGCCAGGCCGACCATGCTGTTAACACCTCCGAAGCCAATGAAAGATAAGCTGAATTCAGAAATCCTACTTCCAAAGTCCACACTGCGCCCCCCCCAGCTGGGAGCTCTTTATTGCCCAACAGTGACCTACTCCTTCTCCCCTGGAATGGCAAGCCAGGTGCCATTTCCACCCCTCTCGACTGGGGGCTTTATTATCTTAAGGTGTGAAAAGTTTCTTCGGCAGAAGTCTGCCTGGGAGAGAAATCAGAGTGATTTAAGCAGTGCCCATGTGTGTTGGAAATGGAAGAGAATCCCCAGATGACGCATCAGACAGGAGAAATGTAAGCTCAGACGCATTTATTAAGGAAGGCTGAATATCTGCTCAGCAACTCCCCACACACACGCTTCTTTTTTCCTTTTAACTCACAGATGCTATTTTAATGAAAAGCCACCACCAGTCCTCAGCAAATCACAGCTTTGAAGGAAAAATGTCAATCCCTATCAAATCCCGAAGAATTGTTGGAGCTGATAGAAATCTAAATTCATCCGCTGCTTTGCCCATTTCTCCCTCCATCCCTTCAAACCAACCCCCTCCTCCTCTAACTGCCCTAAAGTGCAGGGACAGAGCTGCAAATCAACGCCTTGGACATCCTATCAGACAATGGGAAGGTCTCGAGAAAGGTTAAAGCAGAAAGGAAGCTAAATTTATAGACTTAGCATTAAAATCTTAAAGGACCTTAGGAACAGCAATGAATCTGATGTTAGGAAAGGCAGGGGCTGTCAGAGGCCACGGCAGGAAGGCCCGACAAGTGCCATAAATCTAAGTGGGGGGGGGGGGAATGGGCGTCCTTTCAGGCTGAGGCAACGTGGTGATGAAAAGATTCCAACCTGGACTTAAAAGAGAGGCAAGGCCACGGAGGCATGGAGGGGAAGAAGCGGACTGGGGACTGCAAATAAAGAATGAAAAGAGCATCAGATTGTGGGGGTGGGAGGCAGGAGCAGGCGGGGGCCACAAAGGCCAGCAACAAAGACACCAGCAACACACTTCTGGCTTTTGGGGGGTGGAGGTGGGGAGGCTTTGAAACTGATCTGCAAAAAAAGGAAACAGAATAGATATGCTTGCTCCTTGCTGTCTGGATGAGACAGAATGCAAAGTAACCTTATAAGCCACCAGAATCAGCCAGCAAAGCCCAGGGCAAAAAAAAAGATTGTGGAGGGGATGGAGCAGGGTGGTTGGGGAGCTCAGGGTTTGAGAAAGGCAGCAGCACCCGATGGATGGTTAGAACCCAAGCCAGGAGGCCAGGAACTCCCAGGATTGCTTTTTTTTTTTTTTGAAACAGGGTCTCACTAAGTTGCTGAGACTGGCCGCAAACTTGTGACCCTCCTGTCTCCGCCTCCCAAGCACTGGAATTACAAGTGTGCGCCACCATGCCCACTGCTTTTCTTTTCTTTTCTTTTTTTTTTTGCAGTACTGGGGATTGAACCCAGGGGCATTCTACCTCCAAGCTATACCCCCAGCCCTATTTTTTATCCTTTATTTTGAAACCAGGTCTCACAAAGTTGTTGAGGGCCTCACTAAGTAGCTGAGTCTGGCCACGAACCCGGATCCTCCGGTCTCCGCCTCCCAAGTACTGGGATTACAAGCGTGCACCACCACGCCCGGCTGTTTTTCATTTTTAATATGCCTATTCTGGGTATTTTTGGGGTTTGTTTCTGTCAAGTACACCTCCTGGGCCCCAAGTAAAAAATGGTACAACATGAATTAAAACATATGAAACAATTACTGGAAATTGAAACATGAAACAAAACTGGAAATAATAAATCATGAATTATTTATTATTATTATTATTATTATTATATTATCATTATGATTATTAAAATGCCAAAGTTGAGTCCCTTCCCCTCCACAGGCCCAACAGGAATGGGATTTGCATCACTTTGACTGCCAAGGCACTTTACCTGTGTCCTAGCATGAAACATTGCTTCCTCTGCCTCGGTTTCCCCCAGTGGAAAAGAAGTTGACAGATCTGTGGGCAAGGACTAATTGAATTAGTATCACAGTACATTTCAGACCCCTGAGATGGAGTCTAGTCGGTGTAATGATACTGGCATAGATATCGATACGGGTATCAACAATGGTGTAATGATATATGACATATATGCACACCCACTCATGAAATGCAACCTGTTCAGTTTTTTGAAATGTGAAAATCTGTATACCTTCTCCATATGTTTTTTATTCCTTTGCACTCCATTTGCTGTCTTCGTCCTGCTTTTCTTCTCTTTTTTTCCTAGTTGCTTTTCCTTTTTTTTTACCAAGTTTCTGCCTGCTTCTGTCTCATAGCTTCCATCTTCTCTTTCTTTTCTGCCATTTGACTCTCCCCAGTTTCTTCCTTCTCTCATTTGCCTTCAAAACTCGGGAGAGCACCTATGTGCCATGTTGTTTCATAAGTAAGCATGCATGGTCATTAATATTCATTAGCAATCAATCTCTTTTTTTTTTCTTCCAGGAAAAATAGAGGGAAAGTGCTACTTTCTCATGTGTCCGTCTGATTAGAAGGTTCTATTTTTTTTTTTTTTTTTTTTGCGGTACGGGGGATTGAACCCAGGGGCGTTCTAACTCCGCGCTACACCCCCGGCCCTATTTTTTTATACTTTATTTTGAAACCGGGTCTCACGAAGTTGCAGAGGGCCTCACTAAGTAGAAAGAGAGAGAGAGGGAGAGACAGGGAGGGAGAGAGAAGTTGCGGAGGGCCTCACTAAGTAGAGAGAGAGAGACAGAGAGAGAGAGGGAGAGCTGAGGCTGGCCATGAACCCGGATCCTCCGGTCTCCACCTCCCAAAGTACTGGGATTACAAGCGTGCGCCACCACGCCTGGCTTAGAAGGTTCTATTTTTAAAGTATCAACTCTCATTCTATACAGAGCTGGAGGGTCTGAAAGCTCTGAGGTGCTCGATAACTTTTCTTGGACCAACTGAGGACAGGGAAACTAGCAAAGCTGAGAGGCGATCACACAGGAGAAATCTAGGCCCCGAGGTGACGTGCATCATCATAACCTTCAGGAGGGAACTCACCTAAGTGTGGTTCCCAGTGATCACCCTTCACATCCGAGATCCACCGGCAGATCAAAGGGATTTCCCTGAAAAGTTAAAAATCTTACACTCTGGAACCCAATAAATGCCTTAAAGTGATTGAGTTCTGTTACCTATAAAAAGCCAACATGAGTCAGGTATGGTGGTGCATGCCTGTAATCCCAGTATTTGGGAGGCTAAGACAGGAGGATCACAGATTTGTGGCCAGCCTAAGCAACTTGGTGAGGCCCTCAGCAACTTAGTAAGACCATGTCTCAAAATTAAAAAACTAAAATAGGGCTGGGGGTGTAGCTCAGAGATAGAATGTCTCTGGGTTCGATCTCCAGTACCACACACACACACAAAAGCCAATGTGGATGAAGAATAACTGGCCATTGTGACTCAAATGTAGCATGCAGTATCTTAAAACACAGAAAACCCCCCAAAATATCTATGTAAAAGGCAAAGGATACATAAAAAGTTAAAAAATAAATGTAGAGAGAGAAAAGTAAACACCATCTCAAATATAAGGAAATTCTGATATATTTAGGACCTCTCATAAGAAATAACTTCTCTTTCTTGCTTAAATCAATGGATCCATAGATAAATGGACTTAACCTGACTTCTAGCTCATTTGGTGAAAAGCTAGTGGACTAGAAGTTTATTTGCAGAACTGGGGTCTTTCAGCAACTCAGTAACAAGCTTCCTGTTTGACTTTGGGCAAGTTATTTAACTACTCAACATCTAAAGTTACTCATCTGTAACGTGAGTAAAACAATATGATAGCCGTGTTATTTTTGGCTCTTGGGCTGCTCCCAACCTAGAATGTGGAACTGAATCTCACAGAGGAATTTCACAGAATTAATGAATATCTGTGAATGCCTAAGGGCCTCAAGCCGGAGGTCAGCTTCGCAGTCTTATCATTATAGAGTAGCCGAGGTAGCCTCCAAGAGCCCTGCCTCAACGCCCCTCTCCTAAGTCATCACTCTCCTCTATCTGGGGTGACCCCTCTGTCCCTCCATCAGGAAAGTCTTCACTCCCCTCTCGCCCCCATTAGATCCCCTCCCACAGCTGTCCTAGCGAATGCAGAAGAGAATTTCTTAACTTTGACTTGTCTCTTATTCCTCCCACTTTAACACCCTATAATCTGATTTCTGTCTATCACTCTTTATGGTTTTGTTTGTGTCAAACTCAATAGTAGTTCCCTTAAGTACAAATCTTCCTACAAAGGGATGTTCTTTCCCCACTTTTTCTAGTGATGGTTTATGTGTAGACTTCAGAAATGCCTCCTGTAGTAGATCACCTCCAACCTTCCTGATAACTTGTTGGCAGAGTCATATTTCTCTTCCTGCCCAACGACATCCCTTCTGACTCTTCTCCATATGACATTTCCAGGAGGTGATTTGTCTTATCACGTGGTTTTCCTATCAACCATACGTACACTCTCCAACATCTATCTATTTCTTATCTCTTGTAGATGTGTAATGTGGATCCTGTTCAAGCTATTGTATCAATTATCCACAATAATAATGCCTAGAAAACCACCTTCAAACTTTGTGGCTTAAAAAAGTAACTAATTTTTTTATCACTTCTAAGTATCAGTATTCCAGGTAGTTTTGTGACCTGCGCCTGACTTGACTGACCTCAGCTGGGCATGTTCATGTATCTGTGTGGACTAGTAAGGACTGGGTGATCTCAGATGGCCTTAGCAGGGACAGTTGGGATGACTTGGCTCTGTTCATGGGACTGCTCATCCTCTAGTGGGCTAGCCCGGTCCTGCTCCCATGGTAATGGCAGGGTTGGGAGAGCAAATACATGTATGCAGACTCAGAATTGGAACTTACTTCCACCCCATACTTCCACTTGACCAAAGCAAGACACATAACCACCCCAGATTCAAAGGGTGGGGAAAGGCTCTCATCTGATGAAAGGAGATGAAAAATCATATTTTAAGAAAAATGGGTTCAGGGAGTATTTTAGTTATCTTTTTCATCACTGTGACCAAAATACTTGACAAGAACAACTTAGAAGAGGAAAGGCTTATTTTGGCTCATGATTTTAGAGGTTCAATCCATGGCCAGCCAGCTCCAAGGCAGAAGCAACATGGCGGCAGGGCATGGCAGAGAAAAAAACTGCTCACCTCATGGCAGCTGGAAGCAGAGAGCAAGACAGGAAGTGACAGGGACAGATATAGTCCTCAAGGCCATGCCCCCCCATGACCCACCACCTCCAGCCATGCCCCACCTGCCTATAGTTACTACCCTGTAAGTACATTAAAATTATTAATGAATTAATCCACTGATGAGGCCAGTGCCCATGATTCAGTTATTCACCTCTGAATATTATTGCATTGCTAACACATGAGTTTTTCTAGAAGACATTCCATATCCCAATCATAATGGAAAGGGAAATAACTGGGATAATTTTTTCCAATCATTCCACCAAAATAAGCCCATATAAATGTCCCACTATCATATACAATCAAGCAAAGAAAAAGCTTACCTCCTTCTGTGGCCTGGGTAATACTATCAGCATTTTAAGACCCCTAAGGTCCCTAGGATTAAAACTTTAAAACTATTGTTCAGCCTACATCAAAATATCAGCATTGTCTGACTATATCACATCCCACCTAGGCTCTTGAAGTCATTTCCTTACAAACACCTGCATTTCCAGGGATCCATCACTTCCTATAAGTCATCTATATTCTCTGTGCATATTTCTTGGAAAAATCTCTGCTCCTGGTCATGTCCTTCCATGAACATATATATGTGGGTTGGTGTGCCAATTCATAAAAATTAACAGTAGAAGAGAATCAGTAGAAGAATGTTTTTTAAAAATGGAAAAGAATGAAAATGAACAACAAAATTAAATGACAGGATACTTGAAATCCAGGTTATCTATATGTTCTAATGGAGTCAAATCCTGAAAGACTCTTAAAATGACAATATCTTCAATCCATTCACTCATGTTGCATATCCATCCATCTCTATTTATAATAAACATACATAATTGTTGGAAAGCTAATTAATCCAGGTCTCAATTATATGGCTACTGTCAAAATTAATCATGTCTTCTCAAGCAAGATAGTTTTCCCTTTGTTAAACTTATTAGAGCCGATGGGTAAAATAAAATGTGCCTGGATTTTCAAAAGTATGTTTGAGCTTGGGCGTGATGGCACATGCCTTTAATACCAGTACTTGGCCAAGAGAGGAGGATTGCAGGTTGGCAGCCAACCTCAGCAACTTAGTAAGGCCCTTCGCAACTTATTAACACCCTGTTTCAAAATAAAATAGGGCTAGGGGTATAGCTCAGAGGTAGAATGACTCTGGGTTCAATTCCCAGTACCACAAAAAAGTATGTTTAAAAATTATAACATTCTGACTTGGTCAATAATTTCTAGAACAAAAGCCTACAACTGAGATATAATGTCCTACTTGAGCTAAAAAATTTTTTATGAATTTGCCCCTTTTTATTCTTGCACTAGTCCTTTTTTTGCTACAACAAAATACCTGAGACTGGGTGATTTATAAAGAAAAAGAGATTTATTTAACTCACAGTTCTGGTCCAAAAGCACGGAACCAGCATCTTCTTGCCTTCTGGGAAAAGCCTCATGGTGGAAGGGATTGTATGGTGAGAGGAAGCCAAAGTAGTGAGCAGGCCAGTATAGAAGAGGCCAAAACACCAGGGATAATATGCTGAATAAGAATTCACCGCCTTGGCAACTAAACCAGACTCATGAGGCCAAACTCACTCCCTCAAGACCCAACCCAGTCTCAAGACACCTACCAAGTCTCTCAAGAAAGACATTAATCCATTCCTAAAGGTGGAGCCCCCATGACCCAAGTAAAGGTCCTCTTAAAGGCCCCATGGCCTCTCAACACCATTACACTGGGAATAGAATTTCAATGTAAGTTTTGGTGGAGACAAGACATATTTAAACCAACATGCAACTCTTAATCTTTGCTTGCTGTTCTGCCAATGAATCTCATGTCCCTGCCTTGTCTCTTTAGCCAGTTTCTAGAGGACAACAACTTTGTCCCCACAGCTCTTCTGTTCTCCAAGCTTCCCCACGTTGCTCTGGCACACAGTTGGAATTTAATAGTGATCTGCTCTTTACAGTAGTGGTATGGGTCCTATTTCAAATGGACCACCCCTTCGTTAGTGGACTTCACAGAGGCACAAACTTGTAGTGGGAAAGTGCAGTCTTTTGAACATCTGGAATAAATGCCAAGACTCTGGTCTGAACACTCTTCCCTGGAGATTTCGAGTTTGTCTTTCTTTTTAGTTTGTATGTGTGTGGCTGTAACTATTGTTCTAGAAAAACGGTCTGGTGCTTCTTCTTTGGACATTAGACTCATAGCCTTGAATTAACTTTAACCCGTTAACAGCTGCCCTCCACCCCTATACACCCCCCCTTTGAACTTTGGTTATCTTTTATACTTTCTTCACCCTGTGTAGTTTAGAGCTTTAAATTCCAGGTCTCCAAGTGATATGTGCATGTATGAATATGTCACTTTGAATCTCACTCTGATGTGTAATTACAATGCACCAATAAAAGTATTTTAAAAAAATCCAGGTCTCAGGGTCAACATTAAAGGTCCTTCAAGGGAGGACCCCTCATCCTACTGATTTTGTTTAGCAAAAATCTGGCCCTTTCTCCTCTGTTTCCCATGGCTCAGTCACTATTAACCATCACATATAATCTCAAAGGCTGGTTCCATCTAGACACTTTCAGAGACTCCCATACCCATTCTTAGGGAACCACTTGGTCCTCCTTGGTTTTCTTTGGCTACTGAATCAGGTCACAGACTTCTAGTTTTCCCTCCTGTTTTCAGTATGAAACCAAGAAGACCAGAGAATCATAATAACCAACTAGGAGGGTAGGACCAGGGATAGAGAGGGTTAAAGTCCCAGGTTGTTTTCCTTTTACATGTCCCCATATTTGTAAGGGATCCTTCCTAGCATGTTGAGGTCAAGCTACATACTTCACAAAGCTCCCTCTGACACAGTTCACCTTAGCCCTCTCCTCTCCTCTTTCCCACAAATCCTTGAGGCCCTAGAAAGTCTTCTTTCAATCCATACAGACAAGCAGTTCCACTTATTAGTTTGATTCAATGCCAAGTTACTTTTCTGAAACACTCTCAGCCTGCATTATAAACCAATACTCCCACGAGAGCTGGCCTGTTTCCTTCCCACACTGATGGTGTGAAGGAGAAAAAAACACCCTACACATCAAAGAACAATTCCACTCCAGTTTGTGATTGGCTGAGACAATACAGGGCGTGGTCATGGTCAGCTGATCAGCTGTTCTACCCACCCTCTTTAACCTACAGAATGGAATTAATGACCGACAGAAAAATTAAGCAAATCAAACAAGATAAATTAAATGAGCCTGTCTTTCTGTATGCTAATCTGCCTGGTGATGGGGAGTAATTTCAAATCGAGATGCGAGCAGTAGCCAAAACTATTAGTAGGTTGGGAAATAGGGTGCAACAGGGGTCAGATTTATAAAACAGCACTCTTTCGCCAAACCTCTGAAATACTAAACAAAAACAACACTCAGATCCATTGAAAAGACCAACCCACAGCATCTGGTTTCCTTAGCTGGTGCGCATAGCAGGAGAAATGTTGGCAGAACATTTGATTACCATAAAAGAGAGAGCTATGCAGAAACCACATTAGAGTAAACTCAACCAAAACAAAGTCAAATGTTTGAACTGTTTTGAATAGATTGTGGTAGAGACTTGAAAAAGGGTCTAGCCTGGATTAATGAGAAATGCAAATGAACTGGCTCAGGAGTAAACGGGCTCCCCCTGCGAGGTGACCTGTCACCCCTCAGATTTGGGGGTGAAGTAAATACCTGTCATCTACAGGCCGGCTCGGAGACACATCACATTCACATGACGGGTGGCTTGAGCCAGGCACGTTAACCATTTCCAGAGTGATAAGTCAGCCTGATGCTGAAGTGTGTCTGCAGATCCCCTGAACTGCCTGCCGGCTCCACCCCTCTTATTCCTTTCAATGAAGAGCTACATGGAGCAGCTGGTTTTGATCTTTCTATCCATGGCAAAGACTGTGAGAAACACATTTATTTTGGTAACACACAGCAACATGTATATACATTTCTACGTATCTATTTGCACATGTTTCTTCTCGGAGCTGTATAAATGTCTATTTATTGTCTAAGGTTGGCAATAACCTTCACTCAGTCATTCAGAGTGTCCTCTTATGAGCTGTCAACAAAACCTTCCCTAATTTGGGTTCTTGGCAGCTGAATCCAACCACCACTGGAAACCAAACTGCTGGGCTTTGGAAAGCCCAACCCATCCATCTGGACCGGCCTTTCTCAAAGGGACCCTGAGCTCCCCTGGAGACCCTCCCCCCAAGCCCCTCCTAGCATTATTGTGCTAAAAGAGACGGTCAAGAAACTAATATTAGCTTGAGAATATCCCCGTGGTTCTCATTACACTCCGCAGAGCCTCTCCGGAGTAACAGCAAAGACTCAATGATTTGTGGGCTTGGAAGTTCAATGAATCAGGAAATTTTTTTCCCAAACTAGTGTTAACGAAAAGAATAGGAGAGAGTATGAAATGAGGTTGACAGGATGTCTGGGCAGCTTGGTTATGGCTCTGCTCTCCTGTCAGGGGAATGAGTGCTGAGTAATAACCCTGCTGATAGAGAGTTATTTTCATGAGGGCACTTTAAACCGGCAGCTCCTTCTCCCCAGATAGCCAGACTGCTTCATGCCAGGCAGCCAGCACACCCCCGCCACCACTGCTGCCCAGTGCCTGGGGTTGAAAAATGTGAGGCAGCTGTGGGAGAGGAGAGCCAGGCATCCTTCTATTTATTTATTTAACTACTCTCCTGGCCTGGGTGCAGCCAAGCTGTTTTCCATTTACATGCTCTGCTAATGAGATATCGGTACCTGCCCAGCCTTGGTCCATTCTTAAGGGCCCTAGACACAGGCCTTGGCTATTTCATTCCAGATATGTGCTGGGGACCAAGGGTGGCCAGGTAAACACCTGAGCACAGTGTTCTTCCTCTTTAGCATGCATAAGAACCACCTGGTCAACTTGATAAAATGCACCTTCTCGGGCTCATCCCCAAAGGATTCTGATTCAGTAAGTCGAGAGTGACAAGAAGTTGTACTTCTTTTTTTTTTTTTTTTTTTTT
>PVJS01002388.1:64937-85149 GCA_004027185.1 Glis glis | reverse complement strand
AAAAAAAAAAAAAAAAAACAAAAAGAAATTCATTCTGGGGCAGGAGAACTATGTGGGCTGCCCCCGACCCTCCCGTGGCTGCATCTTGGCCCTGCTATTTGCTGAGTACCCATGAATGGGGTCCCAGTTACCTCTCCCTCATCTCCCCAGGGAAGCCATGGTGGGAAGCACTCCTCCCCTTCCTTCTGGTCCTCCTCCCTTCTACTTCCTCCCTTCTACTTCCTCTCAGGGCCTGAGGATTAGAGAAGTTGGCTGGGGCGCTTCTGGTTTCGTCCCATAGGGCCCAGGATCCTGGGATGCAGAGGCCTGTGCTGTGTTTGGGGCAGGGACTCCAGCAGTCAGCCCACCCGGCCATCCATTCCAGAGCCCATGGGGCAGCCTTCGGGCTCTGGGGTTTTGCGGGCACTCCAGGCGAGGGGGAAGGCCAGGCGACGGGGAGAGGGGGAAGAGCCCCACTTGCTGAGGGATGAGACTCCCGTCGCCCACGCATGCCTTTGGGATGACGCCACCCGGCAGCCCCCTTCTCTCCAGCCTCCCTACTCTCCTATCCGCGATTCCCGGGATCCCCTCCCGGATCAAATGGAACGCTTTTCTTAGGAGCCCAACCCCAGACACCTCCCTTTCCAGAGATGATGGAGACTGCCAAGCTGACAGATGGGGGAGGAGACGGGGGAGGAGGAAAATAGGGTGGGGGAGGAACCATTCATTAATAGTTCAAAATATTATGGCGTCTTAGTGAAAACTCAAATCGAGCACTTATCATCTATCCTGTGCCCGGCACAGTGTTCCGGATTCCCACGGGAATGATTTCATCGGATCTTCCCGGTAGCTCAGCTCTAATGACACTGTTCTTAGAGTCAAGGAAACCGAGCCCCAGGACTTCAGCAGTGTGTCCAGAGGCGAGCCTGTATCTTCACTCCCATCAGCTCTGATGGATTCTAGTAGCCACCTATGAAGCTAAAGGTTTCTGTTCGTAAATCTTTCCCTGGAAAATTCTAGGCGCTCAGGTTTCTGAGGCCCGGTGCTGTTGTGGGTGGTGTGGTGCTGTGAGATCCATTATCAGGAGCACAGGCTTGTGGGAGGGACAGAGAATGGGCGCCATGGTCCCATTGACCTCTCTTCTGCCTGGTGGTGTGCTGCTCCACATTGAAACCAGCTCTCAGAATTAAAAAAAAGAAAAAAGAAAAAGAGTTGTGTGTAGCATTTGCCAATTTCTGTGGCAATCAAATACACCCACCATGGCCAGTTCAAGCTGTAAACTTGACATTACTGACCCTGAAGTTGAGAGAGAGGGGGTCGTGATGTCCCACGGTGTTAAGTCGGGTTTCACTGTATGGATGTGACCAATATAGGTAAATTCCAGAGCATGGAGAACTCTAGAGCATGGGTATCATGAGTATTGAGTACCTGCTAAGGACGGGATGTTTGTGTCCACCGATTCCTAACTTGAAATCCTCACCCCATGTGCGGGCGTGCAGAGGTGGGGCGTTGGGCGGTGATTAGGTCCCCCCTGAACGGGATTAATGCCCTTGACAAAGGGACCCCATAGAGCTTCATTGCCTCTCCCACTATGTAAGGAGGCAGGCAGGAGACAGCCATCTTTGAACAGGAAGTGGCCACGTAAGGAGGCGGGAGGAGACGCCATCTTTGAATAGGAAGTGGTCATGTAAGGAGGCAGGGAGGAGACGGCCATCTTTGAACAGGAAGTGACCATATAAGGAGGCATGGAAGAGACAGCCATCTTTGAACAGGAAGTGATCATGTAAGGAGGCATGGAGGAGACAGCCATCTTTGAACAGGAAGTGATCATGTAAGGAGGCAAGGAGGAGACACCATCTTTGAACAGGAAGTGGGACGTTGCCAGACATGGAATCTAATCTGCTGGTGACTTGAATTTGGACTTCCAGCTTCCAGACCTCTGAGAAATAATGTTTTTTGTTTAAACCACCCAGTCCAGGATATTTTCATTATAGAAGCCCACCGTGCCTTTCCTTTTTTTTTTTTTTTTGAGTACTTTTACTCAATAAAGGCAGGACTTTAAAAAATTTTTGTATTGAAACAGTACCTTCGTCTATTGAGGTAAAAGTTGCCTAACTTTAAATCCACCATTTTAATGATTTTAAAGTGTACAATTCCGCGGCATTTAGTAACTAACACACATAGATTTGGGCAACTACCACCTCTGTTTAGTTCCAATACATTTTCACCACCCTTGAAGGAAACCTGTGTCCAATTAAGCGGTCACTCCTCGCTCTTGCCCACTCTCTGGCAACCATACTAATTTGCTTTCTGTTCCTAAAAATTTGCCTGTCCTGGGTTTTTTATTCAAATGGAATCATATAACATATGGCGTTTGGTCTTTGGTTACTTTCACTCGGCAGTGTTTTCAAGGCTCATATCCATGTTGTAGCATGTGACAGAACTCTATTCCTTTTAATGGCTCGATAATACTCCATCGTGTGGTTTTAAGGCATTTCGTTTACCCACTCAACAGTTGAAGGACATTGTGTCATTTTTCACCTTTTGGCTATTTCCAATAGAACTACTATGAGTGAGTTTTTGTGTACACGTTTTTGTGAATTCCTATTTTCAAGTCTTTTGGGTATATACCTACAAGTGGCATTGCTGGGTTATGTAATTCCATGCTTAATTTTTTTTTTTTTGGTACTGGGGACTGAACCTAGGGGCCTTCTACCTCTGAGCTATATCCCCAGCCCTTTCTAGTTTTTATTTATTTATTTATTTTTATTTATTTATTTATTTTTGCGGTACCGGGGATTGAACCCAGGAGCGTTCTACCTCCGCGCTACACCCCTGGCCCTATTTTTTTATACTTTATTTTGAAACCAGGTGTCACGAAGTTGCGGAGGGCCTCACTTAAGTAAAGAGAGAGAGAGAGAGAGAGAAAGAGAGAGAGCTGAGGCTGGCCGCGAACCCGGATCCTCCAGTCTCCGCCTCCCAAAGTACTGGGATTACAAGTGTACGCCACCACACCCGGCTTAGTTTTTATTTTGAAACGGGGTCTCACTAAGTTGCTGAAAGTCTCACTAAGTTACTGAGGCTGGTCCCGAACTTGTGATCCTCCTTTCTCAGCCTCCCAAGGACTGGGATTACAAACGTGTGCCACCACGTTTGCCTGGCTTTCCATTCTTAACTTTCTGAGGGACTGCTAAATTGTTTCCCACAGTGGCTGCAACATTTTAGTCAGCATGTTAAAGGGTTTAAATTTCTTTGAATCCACACTAACACTTTTTATTTTCAGTTTATTTTTACTATAGCCATGCTAATTGGTGCAAAGTCATATCCCATTATGGTTTTGATTTATATTTCCCTAATGACTAATAGTATTGAACTTTGTTTCATGTGCTTTTGGGGCAGGCAATCGTATATTTTCCTTAGAGAAATGTCTATTCAAATCCTTTGCTCATTTTAAAATTGGGTCATCTGTCCTTTTGTTGTAGAGTTATAAGAGTTCTTTGTACATTCTGGACATATCAGATGTATGATTTGCAAATATTCTCTCCCATTCTTTTCGCTTTCCTGATAGCATCCTTTGACGAACAAAAGCTTTAAATTATGAATCAAATCTATTTTTTTCTTTTGTTGTTTGTGCTTTGGGCTATATCTTAGAACCCGTTGCTAAATCCAACATTAAGATTTAATCTTAGGTCTTCTTCTAAGAGCTTGATAATTTTAGATCTTTCATTTAAGTCTCTGATCCATTTTTGAATTAATTTCTGCCTATGGTGTGAGGTAGGGGGCCAATGCCATTCTTTTGCATACAGATAACAAAATTGTAATATCTTTGCTTTTAATATGATTTATTTACTTGTGAGCTTATGCCATTTAACTTTTAATTAGGGCTATGCTTAACAACTGGCTTGCAACATTTCTGGAAAATTAACACTCAGGTTCCTTGAGCCAGTGTTGGTGTGAACCGGCCCCAGCATACCAGCATCCTTCTAATACGTGCTGTGTAGACAACCTGGCTGCCAGGGGCTGGATTGGGAGTTTTTTTGGAGTAGCTGAGCTGGAGTTTGGGTGAAGTGTGTTTATAGAGCTCTGGGGGGAATGGGTGCCCGAGGATCCTCTAGCCACCCGCCTACTGCTTCTAGCTTTCGCTTCATGACTTGAAGAACATGGCTAGGTCTCTCTTGCTCCCTTCTCTAGTGTTTACTCAGCTGCTGCTCCTGGCTTAGAGGGAATTGATTTTGTCGCACCTGTGTCTGGAGGGGCTTTGGGAGCTACTTTTTTTTTTTTGAGCAGAGATCCAAGCCTGGTCATGAGGCTGAGAAAGTGCCCCTTCTCCTGGTGGCGCCACCAGTTCAAGTACAAGGTACTTGGTTATATTTGAATTTCAGATGAGCAATGCATGATATTTGTCCTGTGAGATTTGGGACATACTTATACTAAAAGCAATTTTCCTGCAATATTTGGGACATACTCATGATGCACTGAAAGGATTAGACTTTATCTGAAATTTGAACTTAACTGAGAGGCCTGTTCTTTTGTTTGCTGGGTGTGGTGAGCCTGCCCTACCGGCAGTTTGCTTATTTTTATTTTTTGGTAGTACTAGGGATGGAACCCAGGGGCCTTCTACCTCCAGGCTACACCCCCAGACCTAGTTCATTTTTTTTTTATTTGGAAACAGGGTTTTGCTAAGTTGCTGAGAGCCTCTCTAAGCAGCTGAGGCTGGCTGTGAACCTGTGATCCTCCTGTCTCAGCCTCCCATGTACTGGGATTACAAGCGTGCGCCACCATGCCCGGCTCCAGTTTGCTTGCTTATTGTCCTCATCATGCAGCGAAGACTCAGAACCCCAGAGTGGGATTGGCCTGATTCCACGTCCATTTTACAGAGCTGGATACTGAACCCCAGATAAGGAAAAGGACTTGCCCTGAGTGCACGCAGTGACTGTGGACCTCAGGACCTTGAAGAGCCGCACGGCTTGCTTTCTCATGGACTGAGCGTGCCTGACTCTATGCCAATGCCAGAGGCTGGGAGATGAACCTGCCATGGGCCGACAGAGGGCAAGAGTCAGGAGCTCCTTGTGGATGGGTTAGTTGAGAGCCAGGCTTCAGAGAGGCCTCGGTTGAATCCCACTTTGCCCTATACAGCTGCACGATAGGTCGCATCTCAGTTTCCCTTTCCTGGCTTGGGGACAAGGGTTTTTGGGGACTGTCGTCAGGGTTCAGTGGAGTGGGGAACTACCTTGGGGGTTAGGGAAGCATTTACTGATGGAGAGAAGAGAGGTGCCCATGGTAAAGTGTGGCTGTCCCTGCAGGTTGACCGATGTCCCGTGCTGCTCAGACGATGTGGAATGGAGACTCCAGAATCCACCTGCCCTGCCCCGTCTGCCAGGGACCAGCCAGCTCCTGCACCTGGCCCTCCAGCGGCCCCGAGTGGACAGGCCTCACCTCGCCTGACCCTAGGCCCCGTCATTCTGCCGCCGGAGCAGGGCCTGCCCCCCACGGTGTTCCTGAAGGCCCTGCCCATCCCGCTGTACCACACAGTGCCTCCTGGGGGCCTCCAGCCGCGTGCCCCTCTGGTGACAGGCAGCCTGGATGGGGGCAACGTGCCCTTCATCCTCAGCCCCCTGCTGCCGCCTGAAGGGCCTGGCTCTACCCCGCTGGGCAAGCCAGCTGCCCCGACACTGACTGTGAACATCGTGGGTGCCCTGCCTGTCCTGTCCTCAGGCCTGGGGCCCTCGCTGGGCCACCCGGGCAAGGTGCGGAATGCTGGTAAGTACCTGTGCCCACACTGCGGCCGGGACTGCCTGAAGCCCAGTGTACTGGAGAAGCACATCCGCTCCCACACGGGCGAGCGGCCCTTCCCGTGCGCCACCTGCCGCATCGCCTTCAAGACCCAGAGCAACTTGTACAAGCACAGGCGGACGCAGACCCACCTCAACAACTCCCGGTTGTCCCTGGAGTCCGAGGGGGCTGGGGGCAGCCTCCTGGAGGAGGGGGACAGGGCTTCAGAGGCCTCTACAGCAGACGGCAACAGCGGCAGCCAGAGGACGGGCGAAGGAACACCAGAGAGACCCCCTTCCCCAGGTGCCCATCAGTCCCTCGGTGCCAAGAACCGAGGCCCAAAGACTGAAGCGGCTCCCTGTCCAGGGTCCACACTTGTCCACGGAGAGGCCCCTCCGGACTCAGCCCAGATGGTATCGCCTGGACTCCCGCCGGCCGGCACGCAGCCCCGATGGAAGCTGCCAGAACCGAAGCCCTGCTCCCTGCCCCGGCAGCAGGAGGGGTCCTGGGAGAAGCACTGGGAGACCAAGGCCCCGGAGGGCAGGCTGCGCAAGTGTGAGAGCACAGACTCGGGCTACCTGTCCCGCTCCGACAGCGCCGAGCAGCCGGCCCTGCCTCCCAGCCCCCTGCACAGCTTGTCGGAGCACAGCGCCGAGTCTGAGGGCGAGGGGGGCCTGGGCCCCGGGCCTGGGGATGCCAGGGCCGAGCCAGGAGCGCCAGGGTCCAACCTCGAGCTGGAGAAGAAGCAGCTGGAGGAGCGCATCGCCCGGCTCATCTCGCACAACCAGGCGGTGGTGGGCGACCCGCAGCTGGACCACGTGCGGCCCCGCAAGACCGTGCTGTCCAAGCAGGGCAGCATCGACCTACCCACGCCATACACCTATAAGGATTCCTTCCACTTCGACATCCGGGCGCTGGAGCCCGGCCGCAGGAGGGCCGCCCTGCGCCCCGCCTGCTCCACCTTCGCCCCGCTGGACAAGTCGCGGCCCCTCTTCTTCCACTCTGTGCCCACTCAGCTCTCCACCACCGTGGAATGTGTCCCCGTCACCAGGAGCAACTCGCTGCCCTTCATCGAGGGCTCCAGGACGTGGCCGGACCCCCAGGATCTGCAGGACAACTGCCCCAGGACGCAGAAGCCCCTGAGCCCCAGGCCCGCCCCCGCCCGACTGGGCTACCGCTCTGGGCTGACCCTGGCAGATGTCCCCAGCGGCCACCCCCGGGCCCTGGTCAGACAGGCCGCCGTGGAGGACCTGCCATGCACCCCCACTGGGGACACTGCGGCCCCCTCAGAGGACCCTGGTGGAAAGAGAGGTGCCGCAGGGGAGGGGGCGCTCTGCAGGGGCAGAACGTCGGGCAAGAAGTGTGGCCCCCGGAAGCTGAAGATGTTCTCCCAGGACAAGTGGCGGGTCTACGGGAACGAAACATTCCAGAGAATCTATCAGAAAATGAAAACCAGCCCCCAGGGAGGCCAGAAAGCCAGGGAGATGAGGGCGCCACGGGACAGACCGGACCTTCCTTCCCAGGAGAAAACAACAGGGGACCAGGGCACAGCTCCGTCCCAAGACACTAGGACCCCTACCCTCGGGGACATTTCTGTAGAGGCCAAGCTAGGGTCCTGGGGGAGCCTGCCAGCCCTGGAGGGCTCCCTGGACACTGAGCCTCCCAAGCAAATGAGGACAGTAGCCATAGCAGTGGGCAGTGGCCAGCCTGGGGTGGCCAGGGCTGTGTCATCCCCCGCCCTCAGCCACAGAGACCCACCATGTTTGAGCAGCAGGAACTCTCTGCTTTCTCCAGATAGGGCTCTGAAAACGGCATGGCCGCTGACCCCAACGTCTGGGCCCCTTGGGACAGGTGACCGAGGGGCTGCCGGGCTGGTTTTGCAGGACCCCAAGCTGGAAACGGGCATCCCTGGTGGTGGGGGCACCAAGGAGACAGGCCTGCGGGCCCACACAGTCCTGAGGCGGCCCAGTGGTGGCTCTGGGGAGCCCTGGGCCACAGAGGACAAGCTCCCCTCAGGGAGGAAGAAGCCCAAAGTAGAAGGCCTGGGCCCCCAGGAGCAGCCGGAGCCGCTGGGAGCAGAGACCCCCGGTGACCCTGTGCAGGCTGCCTCTCCACCATCCCAGAAGCAGGACAGCGACTCTGGGGAGATGTCAGGGGGGCCACACGGCAGTGCTGAGCAGACGGCCAGAGCCCCGGAGTCCTCTAATGCCTCCTCAGGGGCTCCTGTTGCTTCCCTGACACGGGCAGGGCCCAAGGACAAGCCCACCCCGCCTCCCGCCACCATGGCCCCCGGGCACCAAGCCCTGCTGGCCACCCAGCCTCGGGCTCCCAGCATTCTCACTGCTCCAACCGATGCCACCTTCCCCCCCAAGTACCTGCTCAGGGTACCACAGGGAGAGACCCCCTCAGTGCTGCCTGTCACCCAGGTGCCTGGGCAGGGCCCAGAGTCTCTCTGCCCGAGTGGGTGGCCTGAGGAACAGACAAAACCAGGGACACCAGGGTCTCCCAGCCCAGTCCCCAGTGGGACAGATGGCATCCCGGAGTGTCCCAGTTGGTCCAGGCAGAAGGATGGAAGAAAAGAGGCACAGGTGGGAAGGGAGGAAGGAGAGGGGACTGATGCTGGCACTCCAGCAGCCAGGGAGTCCCCCAGCTCAGCCACAGTGGGCTCCCTGGACACGGCCTCCTTCCTACCCACCCCCAGCGACACGCACATGACCCAGAACACAGGGTGCAAGACCGATGCCACCCATCACCTCTGCACAGGCAGTGAGTTGGCAAGGGCCGGGCCCTCTGGGGGAGTCTTGAATCTCTGGGCACCCCACTGGGGTATTGGGGGGTCTCCTGAGAAAGCCCCAGAAGACCTTCTGTCAGAGCCCAGGGTAGCACTCAAGCCCTGCTGCTCTTTCCAGCCAAGCTCCTTCCTCACGGCCCTCACAAGGCCCCAGGGCATGCCCCTGGGCCAGCCAGAACCGGCCCTGTCACCCCTAGTAGGGACCCCCAGGAGCTGTGGGGTCCAGAGCCCTTTCCCCTCACTGCGGGCTGAGCCCCGACTCACCTGGTGTTGCCTGAGCCGCAGCCGGCCGCTGCCTGCGGAGCAGAAAGAGAAGGCCGCGTCCGTGTGCCTGGCCCTGCACCTCCCGGGTCCTGATGTCCAGCCCGGGAGCAACAGAGGAAGGACCAGGACGGGCCCTGGAGAAGGAGGGCTGGCGCTCACACCTAAGGTAACACCCGACTTTGTCCCAGGGCCTGGAGCTGAGGGGGCAAGCTTAGCAGGCAGGACCGTGAGGACAGAGGGCCACCATGAAGCTGCCACATGAAGTAGCCCTTGTCCATGGCCCAGCCTCTCAGCACTCCTCAGGAGGCTGGGGCTGCCACTCAGAAGCGGGACAGAGCAGAGGCCCCAGGTGCCAACAAAATGAAAGTCATGGCAAAATAAATTCTAACGTGGAGAATTATTGTACCAGAGATTTCTGGTGAGATAGTATTTTTAATGAGACAGAAACCTTAACTTTGAATTTCCTGGTAACGGAGGCAAAAAAGGAAATGCCCAGAAGGGCTCTCTGGATTATCTAAGATTATAAATCAGACACTCTTATTAAGAGGTAGACTCAGCCAGGCATGGTGGCACCCTCCTGTAATCCCAGGTGTTAGGGGGCTGAGAGAAGAGGACTACAGGTTTGAGGCCAGCCTCAGCAACTTAGCAAGGCCCTCAGCAACTTAGTGAGACCCTATTTCAAATAATAATAATAATAGTAATAATAATAATATAGGTCTGGAGATGTAGCTCAGGGGTAGAATACCCCCAGTACCACAAAAGAAAAAAAAAGTAGATTCTGGGGAAATAAACCAAACCAAAACAAAACTCTTAAAAGGAGAGAGTCATTATACCAGGGTCTCTGGAGAAATAATGATTATAATCGTACCCAGGTTTACCTCTGAGGTTCCTAGGAGCAGTGGCAAAAAGGACAATGTGGCGGATGCTACGGGGTCCTCACTCGGTGAGGAGAAAATAAGTTTTTGGCCGCCCTGAGAACGGGGTATGCAGGCAGTCAGCCTTTGTCCCGCTCCGGAATGGCGTGGGCCAGGGCTGGTGAGGAGAGTCCTGGGCCTCTGCAGCTCTGATTTAAAATGACCCCCTGGAACAATGGCAGGGGCTGGAGTCCAGAGCCTCGCCCTGTTGTGCTTTGTGGGTGCAGATGGAGGCCCGGTCGCACCTTCTTCACCCCAAGAATGGCAGGTTAATAAACAGTGGGCTGGGACCGAGCGAGATCCGAGGTCCACCTTGGCCCTCCCTCCTCCAAAGGGCACAGGGATTTTCGAGGTGGAGGACTTGGGGGAGGGAAAGGGACCATGTGCTTCCCAGGCCTCCAATCAACATCGAGTTCTGGGTTTTCCTCTGTGGAGCCAGCCCAGGTGGGGTTCCAGAAGGTTCTTTCCAGGTATGCTCTCTGTCATCACTCCTTAGAGGCTCAGGCCATTCATCAATGTAGCATTTCCGTGCTTAGATTTCTGTAGACGGGTATCCTGTCTGCAGAGAGAGAACCCTTGATGGTTGTGCCCATCATGAGGGCTTTGAGCACTACAATGCCAACATGCCTGGTCTTTTCAGATCTCCTACCCAGCAACCCCAGGGATAAGGTCCCAGGGCCAGATGTCTGATCCAGCACAGAAGAAAGGACTGTCCCACCGGAGGGTGAAGACTTCGCATGGGAACAGCAAGCAGAAGAGATTGAGGATCAATCCCAAAAGGTAGGGCCTCCTCTCTCTTCTCCACTTGGGCCCCACAAGTACAAACAGCAACTTGGCTAAACTCCCGAGAACTTGACATGGGATTCCTAGGGCCTCCCTGTGCTCCAGAGAAAGGCGTTCTGTTTCGTAGGGTCTGCCTGGAGTTTTTCGTGGTTAAAGGACTGAATTCGTGTTCCCCACCAGCCCACCCGGTGGGACTCCGCCATCTGTGTGTTTTCCTGTGGTGTTTTTCTAAGGCCAGGAACCCAGCAAATATTTGAAATAACTGGGTTGAAAACACATCCATCCAATTTAAGTCCTGAAGAGAGAGCGTGTAAATTATTTACAGCTTTTATTGCTTTTTTAATTATGCAAGCAATGTATGGCCTTTGCAGAAAAACGAGAAGATACAGATGAGCAGAGAGGAGACAATAAAGTCTCTTATTCCTCTCAGCCCCCGGAGATAAACACTGTTATTGTTCAGAGTGAGGCTCTCCCGGGCTCCTCTGTGAGGCTGCCCACACACGTCCCCACCAGGGAGACATGGGGTTTTAACACCCCTCTGTCATCATCGCCCGTCCTGCTTCTTCACTCAAAACCTTTCAGGCTGCTCAGTCTGGGCAAGATAAAAAGCAAATTCTTCAGCCCACCCCAGTCCTCTCTCTGGCCATCCCCCGGTCTCATTTCCCCCATGATTTCCTTCTTTCCCATTCCGGGTGACTGTCTCAGCCTCTGCCCTCACCTGCTCTGTAGCATCCCCCGAACCAGACCCCTGACTTCTGCACACGCCACACCCTGGCTCGGCAGCCCCTGTCCCATCCCAGAATGCCCTTGGCCTCACCTGCTCTGTCCATACTCGGTCTAGGCAGTCTTTGACACCAGCTCCTGATTCTTTCCTATGCTGCTGAGACCCTCAGGGGCTAGAGACTACCTCTCCTCTGCAGAGTCTCTCTTCCCTGTTATCAACTGTTCACAGGACTGCATGTCCCCCACCAACGTCACTAAGGTTTGCACCAGTAAGTCTCACCCTGCAGCCTCTATGCCGACTAGTGGCTTGCCCCTCTCTGAGCCTGTCACCTGGACTTTTCTTGCAGAGCTAAGTAGGACCCAGCAGCTCTGGGGAGGGCCTGAGATTCTGCATTTCTCCCTGGTAGTGAAGTGAGCCATGAAACCTGGCCGTGGAGCTTGCTCGGAGGAGCACAGCTTCTTGTTGCTCCAAACACAGGCTTTCTATTTTGACCTGTGCTTTACTGCATGGGTCATTCAAGACTCTGGCGATAGAAGCCCAAGTCAGCGGAGCCTGAACAAACGAAGACCCGCTGCCTGTGTAACAGGGGCCTACCCATCAGCCCTAACCCCAGCGGTAGAGTGGGGAGACAGTCCGCCAAAGGAAATTTGGGTGCTGTTCTCTAAGGGAGGGAGGATGCACTCTGGCCAGAATGGAGTAGCTGCCTGAGGGGTTCTGGGGTCATAGGGACATCGACAGCTTGTTGTTACTCTCCTCCGCTTCTCACTAACAAGGAAGAAGTACCAAGTTACATCTGAGTGACAATCGACCAGCCTAAAGTCTCCAGGTAGCACCAGGGGCGGGAAGACACAGTGAGAAGCCAAGAGTGAGTGGCCTCAGGGACACCTCCCGCCCTCCTAAGACTTCAAAGGCCAATTTGGCAGACCATTTGTGTGTGGCCGCCGTGGGCCGGGGCCCATACGTTGAGGCTGGCAGGAAAACTTTCTCAAACAAGGCTGAGAGATCCCAGACTGCTGCCCCCAAAGGCCTGCAGACAGATCCTGCCCTAGTCGGGCCTCCGGATGAGAACATAGCCCAGTTCACACCTTGACGTCAGCCCTGTGAGACTGCAGCAGAGAACCCGGCAGAGCCCTGCCCAGACTTCTGAGATAATAAATGGTGCTGTTTTAAGTCGCATCGTGGTCAATTTGTCAGTTGTCACAAAAAAAATGAACTTGCCATCGAAGTTCTCTACACTCTAGCTTCTTATCTAGAAGATGGATGGTGAAAATCTCCAGGTGACAGAACCCTTTTCAGAATCGCAAACGAGAAATCACTTTTTAAAATCTGGTCCAGGTGTTGAGAGTTCTTGAAGCAAGACCTTGGTGACATTGGTCCGACCTCACGATCAGTGAACTGGGGTCTCTAGGCTTTGGGGGAATCTCGTGTCCTCTGGGGCAGCCTGATGGGTGCTGCCTGGGCGGTGCAGCGCTCCTGGTAGAGTCGGGTTCTTGCAGCCCCCTGAGCGATCTCATGGGCCTGAGAACCTGGGTGGCGTGTTCATCTTTTATCTGAGCCAGCCCCTCAGCAAGGTAATTCATTCCTGCCCAGCTGGACTCAGAGGGCACACCTACCCTAAAGGCCTCTCTGTCTTGCTGGCTTCGAGCCACAAAGCCGGCCTGCTGTCAGCCAGCAGGGGTGGCCACTACTGGGCTCCAGCCCTTGGTCACCGTGCAAGAGGATAGGCCCCGTGTCTTTGAAGCTTCTAATAGTTCAAGAGAAGCGAGAAGCCCAGATTTTTATGTGAAATCTGATTTTTATTAGGTAACTACAAAATGTCAAAAGTTTTAGGCTGAACAGAGGACTAATGGACTGCTGACCTGGGATATGTTTGGCCCCGGAGCTGCTAACGGTTCGCAAAAGTTCGAGGCTAGTTCGGGGTTGAAGTAAGGGGTTTGTCTGCTCCTTGCCTGCTTGATGGTATAGGCTTACTACTGCTGCTATAACAAATTCCCAAACATAGTGTGTTGTTTTAAGGGACCCAGGTTTATTTGTTACTTCATAGTTCTGTAGGCTGGAAGCCCATGCAGGTCTCACTGGGCTGAAATCGAGGCGTCCCGGGCCACGTTCCTTTCTGGAGGCCCTCGGGAAGGATCGTTCCGTTCCTTTGGGCTGTGGACACAATTCCGTTTCTTAGTTCAAAGCTTGATCCCCTTCCTCCCTCATAAAACACGGACATTGAAGTTCTCCAGACTACAGCTTCTGACCTGTAAGATGGAGGATGAGAATCTCCATGTGG
The DNA here is from genome assembly GCA_004027185.1 of Glis glis. NCBI lineage: Eukaryota > Metazoa > Chordata > Mammalia > Rodentia > Gliridae > Glis > Glis glis. The sequence continues at coordinate 71,644 of PVJS01002388.1, read as the reverse complement.
CAGAAACCTTTTCAGGAACACAGACAAGAAATCGCTACTTAAAATCTGGTCCAAGTGTTGAAAAGTCTTGAAGCAAGGCCTTGTGTCCTACCTCACGATCAGCGGCCCAGGGCCTCTTGGCTTTGGAGGAAGCTCGTGTCCCCCCTGGCAGCCTGGTGGGTTCTGAGGCACCCTGATGGGGGTCGCTTCTCTCGGACACAACCTTCCACCTCTCCTTTCGGTGCTAAGCACAATCTCACCAGTGTGAAGTCAGAGGCCCTTACACACACCTACAAACTCACTTTTGCCACATGAGGCCACATGTTCACAGGGTCTGGAGATTAGAATATGGTCATCTTTGCAAGGGGCGCTAGCCTCCTATCATACTGTCCATCCAGCCACCCATCAATCAGTCAATCTAATCATCTCTTCATCATCTATCAGTTTAATTATCCATCCTCTATTTATCTTTCATCTCTATCTACCATCTATTTACCTACCTATTATCTACCATCTATCTATCCATCTATCTATCTATCTATCTATCTATCTATCTATCTATCTACTTACCTACCTACATATTATCTATCATCTATCTATCTATATAATCATCTATCATCTCTATCCATCATCAATTTATCTACCTACCTACCTATTATCTATCTATCTATCTATCTATCATCTATCTATCTATTCATCCATCATCTATCCATCCATCATCCATCTATCTTTCATTTATCTATCCATCATGTATCTATCACTTATCTACCAATCATCTATCAATCTACTTATCATCTATTTATCTATCCATCATCCATCTACCATCACTCATTCTATCTATCTATCTATCTATCTATCTATCTATCTTTCTATCATCTATCTATCTATCTTTCTATCTATCTATCTATCTATCATCTATCTCTTATCTACCAATCATCCATCATCTTTCCATGAATCATCTATCTATTGATGTATCTATCCACCTGTCATCTCTGTCTCTGCCTATCATCTATCACTCTCATATCTACGGTCCAGCTCTGTGTTCTCTTGTCTTGCTTTCTTGTGGCCCTGTCTGACTCACTTCCCATTTTCTCTTCAGTGCTCTTGGTTCCTATGGAAAATGAAAAGCGACTGCAGAGATTTCCCTGTGGGCCTTTGCTCATGAATGATAAAATTCATGTATCAGAGTATCTGTTCTCTGCTTCTGAAAAAAATATATTAAAACTATAGGAAAGTTCAAAAAATATATAACAAACCCCTGGCAAAAGATGAAGCAGAATTAACAAATGTGAACATCTTGTCCCATTTACCTCTGAGCCTTAAAAATGAAATAAATAAAACACCACCTTATATATTATCCACGATATATCAAAAACAAAGATAAGATAATTTTTTGATGATCCTGGGGAATGAACCCAGGGGCACTCTACCACTGAGCTATACCCACAGCCCTTTTGATTTATTTATTCACTTCATTTTGAGACAGGGTCTCCCTAAGTTGCAGAGGCTGGTCTCAAACCTGCAGCCCTGCTGTCTCAGCCTAAATAAAATAAAATTGAAAAGATAATTGTGTAGTTTTATGTATTTGGCATGAATCACTTCAGTCCATGTTTTCATACTTCAACTAGAAATTAATAAATCCATCAGTAATATATAATATTGTCTTGTGCCTTTAAAGTATGTATGTGTATGCCTAATTTACCATTCTTCAGTTTGATTTTTTAAGCTCAAGACTGTGTTTTTGAAAATCTCCGGATGTGAGGACGTATGGGCCAGATTTGTCCCTCTTGTCTGCTACGGAATGTTCCATCCCATGAGTCCCATGAGCCGAGGTTACCTTTTTCCAATACTTACCACAGTCCATTAGTATCCGACCAATGATGAATATAACGCATAGGATTCTATGTATAACCTGGGTTTGTACAGATTCCTTGCCTATGATAGATACTGTAAATATTTTCCCAAGTCTGTTATTTGTCTTCTGAAGTTCATTTATTTATATTTACCCAGGTAATTGCGTGTCACTCTCATTCCTGTTTGCATGTTAAACCTGCCTTCTGTGATTGTTTTCTTCTGCCTAAAGCGTGTTTAGAATTTTCTTCAGAGAAGAAAGCTCTCCATTTTTATTAACCCAAACGTCTTTTTATTTCTACGAAATATACACAGCTCCTAGCTCTCAGCACATCACAGCCGCCATTGCCCCATCCTTTGGTCTCTGCGTCCTGGTGGAGTCAGCTCTTAGTTAGCTCTTCGTCTACTTGTCTGTCCTTTGAAAGTCTTTTCTCTCTGGCCACTCATAAGATCTTCTCTTAATCATTGGTGTTCCATAGTTTGACTTTGATGGATATTGGTGTACATGACTTTTTATTTATTCCATTAAGAATCCACGGGTTTTTGTGATTTGTGAATCGACGTCTCCCTAGAACATTCTCAGCCACCACTCTGTAAACATGTCTCTAACTCATTCTCTTTCCTCTGTTTCTGAAACACTAAAATAATGCATCTTAGACTTTATCTTTCCGCATCTCTCCTACTTTTAATAATTTTTGTTTCTCTGTGCTATAATCTGGATACTTTGTTCAGCTCTAACTTTAAAATGTTGCTAGTTTTCTTAATCCACTTGGTTTTTTATATACTTTTTTTATTTTATTTTATTTTTTGCAGCACTGGGGATGGAACCCAGGGGCATTCTACCTCTGAGCTACACCTCCAGTCCTATTTTTATTCTTTATTTTTTGAAACAGGGTCTCACGAAGTTGCGGAGGGCCTCACTAAGTAGCTGAGGCTGGCCGTGAACCTGGATCCTCCGGTCTCAGCCTCCCAAGTACTGGGTTTACAAGCGTGCACCACCATGTCTGGCCTTTTTATATACTTTTACACTATAATTATCCATCATAATGAGGTTCAGGGTGATAGAAACATACGTGCACACAGCACTTGGTGTCTTTTCCCTGGGTCCCACTCGGTTCTCTCTCCTTCCCCGGACATGTCATCGAGCTTGGCATTGATAACCTGTACATAGCATTATTTGAACTCTTTCTTACATCAAGTCTCCTCCTCCTCACCTCCCTCTCTTAATCCCCTTCCACTATTTTACTGAAATCTCTCCTTACTTAGGTAAAGTCTTCTTTGTTTCCCAATGTCTTTCTAACTTCCATAGAAGAGAAAAAAAAAACATACAAATCTTCACTTTCTGAGACTGGCTGATCTCATTTAGCATAATATTTTCTAGTTTCATCCATTTTCCTGCAGATGACATAATTTTGTTCTTCTTTATGGCTGAGTAAAATTCCATTGTGTGACTATACCACAGTTTCATTATCCAGTCATCTGTTGATGGACTGAGTTATTTTTTGTAGAGCTTTATTGAAGCAGGATTGAGTGTTGATCCATCGCACACATTTAAAGCATATGTTTTAATAAGTTTTAACACTGGTATCCACCTGTGAAACCAGCAATATAACCAAGATAATGGACATATCCATCACCCTAAAAATGCCCTCTAACCCCTGGAAATCCTCCCTCCTGCCCACCTGGCCCCTCCCATCCCCAGGCAACCATTGATGTGCTTTCTATCTTTATAGATTAGATTAGTTTGCTTTTATAGCAACGGAATCAAACTAAATGTATGTATGCTATTTTCCTTTTTTGACCTATTTTTAGTCAGTATGATTGTTTTGAGGTTCATCCATGTTGTGTGTATTAATGATCAGTTCCTTTTTATTGCTAGATAGAATGACACTGGGTGGATGTGTCACAATTTGTTTCTGTTGGTAGACATTTGTTACAAAGAAAACTAGTACAAATATTAGTATTCAAGTCTTTGTACGGAGGTGTGCTTCATATTCTCTGGGCTCAATACCTAAGAGTAGAATGACTAGACCATAGGCTAGGTATATCCTTACCTTTTGAGGGGAGGGTTACTGGGGATTGAACCCAGGGGCATTCTACCTGTGAGCTATACTCCCCGACCAATTTTATTTTTTATTTGGAAACAGGATCTTGCTAAGTTGCTGAGGCTGGCCTGTAACCTGCGATCCTCCTGTTTCAGCCTCCCAAGTACCCGGATTACAGGTGTGCACCACCACGCCCGGCTATGTCATTACCTTTTGAAGAAGCTGCCAAATTGATTTTTGGCGTGGCTGTATGATTTCACATCTCCACCAGCAGTGTGTGAGGGACCAGTTCCTCACATCCTAGACGGACAACACTTGGCATGACTGTTCTCTTTGTAGTTTTAACCATTTGAGCAGGTGTATAGTAGCTCATGACAGTTGGAGTCACGTTTCCCTAGTAACTGATGCTACGGAGCATCCTTTCATGTGTTAATTTACCATTCGTATATCTTTGGTGAAGTGTCTGTTTCAATCTTTTGCCCATCTCAAAAATGGGTTGTTTATTTTCCTACTGAGTTTTGAGAATTCTTTTTTTGTGTGTGTGTGTGTGTGGTACTGGAGATTGAACCTGGGAGTGTCCCACCTCTGAGCTACACCCCCAGCCCTTTTTAATTTTTGTTTTGAAACAGGGTCTCACTAGGTTGCTAAGAGTCTCGCTAAGTTGCTGAGGCTGTCCTCGAACCTGCAATCCTCCTGTCTCAGCCTCCCAAGTACTGGGATCACAGGTGTGCGCCACCACGCCCAGCTTGAGAATTCTTCATTTTTCTAGTTCAAATTCCGTTATGTGATCACAGAAATGTGATTTACCAGTGTTTGCTTCCAGTGTCTGGCTTGTCTTTTTGTTTTCTTATCAGTATCTTTTAAAGAGCAGACATCTTTAATTTGGATGAAATTCATTTTTTTTTGGTCTCTTTTCTTTTGTTGATTTGCGTCGAGTGTTATAACTAAAAAAATGTGTGCCTAACCACCATCACAAAGATTTTTCTCCTGTTTTCAAATGCTTTGTACTTTTAGGTTTTCTATTTAGGCTTGTGATCTATTTTCACTGATTTTTTATATCATTAATAGCCATCAGGTGGATATCTAATTGTTTCAGTACTGTTTGCTAACCTATTACACAAATAGACCTATTTGTCTATATCGATGCAAATACCATACTGTCTTGATGATACCACCTGACTGGATGACTTATGATAAAGCTAAAGTATTCCAGACAGTGTGGTATTTGCATTGAAATAGACCAAGATCAATGGGACAGAATAGAGAGTACAGAAATAGACCACAGATTTATGGCCAATTGATTTTTCATAAAGGTTTAAAGGAAATGTGGTGGGGAAAGTACAGTCTTTTCAACAAATGGTGCTGGGCATGGACCATTTCTCCACCAATAAGTGGAGGTCTCAGAAAGGCTCCTGTCACCTGTCCCTCTTCTTTCAGGGACTGCGTCTTTGTCGCTTGATGTCTGAAATCTTGGAAACTGTGGTTTTGTACATCCGTGCAGTTTTTTTATTTGAGATGGTGAATCGAGTTGTCCTCATGCATCTTTATTTTTGGTGCTGGGGATTGAGCCCAGGGGCATCCTACCTCTGAGCTATACCCCCAGCCCTATTTTATTTTTTTATTTGGAAACTTATTGCTAAGTTGCTGAGAGCCTCATTAAGTTGCTGAGGCTGTCCTCGAACCTGCAATTCTCCTGTTTCAGCCCCCCAAGTACTGGGATGGATTACAGGCGTGCACCACCATGTCCGGCTACTCTTACGCATCTTGACCAGAAGTCATCTCTGGTCTCTTGCAGTAACCTATTAGTTGATACCCTTACTTTCGTTGATCTACTGAATTTTAAATTTAGTCGTTAAAGGATATTATGTTTTATTTTCAGAAAGTTCCATTTAATTATTTTTCAAACTGGCTTGGTGATTTTTGTAGTGTCTTGGTCTTTACTCTTATTTTTGGTCTTTTTTTTTTCTTTAAAAAAACCCCCACTTCACGTTTTGCATTTGATAATGCCAACTTATGACATGTTGGCATGTCTCACTCTTCTTTATGGATTATCTTTCATTTACGGTAACTTGGATGCTTGTTTATGTTTGGATTTTTGACAGCGAGCTGATATTTTTTTTTTGGAATGTGGACACTTCGGTTGAAGGTGGATTTCTTCAATAAATATTTGTTTTGCTTTTGCTCAGAGCCTGGGGGCACTCCTGGACACCACTTGAAATGAAATTCCTGGCTTTATATTTTTCCTGGTCTCCTGTGTCCTGTGAATTCAGGTGAACAGGGGAGACTTCTTCCCCCTTTGCTCAGTGATACGTTTTGGGTCGGGTGTTTTTTTACCGTTCCTTGGGCAGATGGCGGGGTAGGGAGTATGTTTCGCTAATGCACTCGTGGGTTGAGGGGGTGATTTGTGCAGAACTGGAGGTTTCATCTTCTGCTTGACTCTCACCTGGGTACATCCTGGGCTTCAATCTTGCACCCACCGATCTGACAACCGATGGTCTAACTCACCTGGTTTGGAGGATGCTCTCCAAGTGAATGCGATCTTACCTGCCCAGGTTTCAGTTTTCCCTTGGCTTTGGACTTTTACCTGTTTCTTACCTCCCGATAAGAATATCAATACACGTAGGTAGGTTCCCCAAATTGTTTATGATCGGATCTACATTTTTAGTTGTTTTCGATAGAAGGATGTATGTGGTGGTTGTCGGGCTCAGCATGTAGCTCGGAATAGGATTCTCATTTTAGCCTTGCCTATGAGTCTTTGGTCATTAAGAAATTGTCTTTTTTTTTTTTTTTTTTTTTTTTTTTTTTTTTTTTTTTTTTTTTTTTTTTTTTTTT
>PVJS01002388.1:40490-64837 GCA_004027185.1 Glis glis | reverse complement strand
TATCTAAGAAATCTTTCCTTACTCTCGATCTCATAGTGTCACAAGTGTACAAATAAGGTCTCTGTGTTATTGTTGTTGTTTCCTCCTCTTCCTCCTCCTCTTCCTCCTCCTTCTTCCTTGTTCTTCTGTACTGGTGATAGAACCCAGGGGCATTCTGCCTCCGACCTATACCTCCAGCACCCCCCTTTTTAAAATTTTAAAACAGGGTCTTGCTAAGTTGCCGAGGCTGGCCTCAAACCTGTGATTCTCCTGTCTCAGTCTCCCAAGTAATGGGATTATAGGTTTGTGTTTTCTTCTTACAAATAAATATATATTCACATATATGGAAATATTTATTTTTATTACTGTTATATAGACAAGTATGGGCCAGGGGTCAAATATGATTTTTGACCTGTTTTAGTATGCCCTGGGGAGGTAGGCATGGGTGTATATATATATATATATATATATGAATATGCTTGTGTGACAAGATGGTCTGTCTGTGACCTGCCGACTCTAAAATCTTTATCTGCAGGGCATGGTGGCGCATGCTTGTAATCTCAGTACTTGGGAGACTGAGACAGGAGGATTGCAGGTTTGAGGACAGTCTCAGCAAGTAGTGAGACTCTCATCAACCTAGCAAGATCCTGTTTCTAAATAAAAATAAAATAGAGCCGAGGATGTAGCTGACAGGTAGAATGCCCCTGGGTTCAATCTCTAGTATCACAAAAATAAGATAAAATATTTATCTAGAATTTGCACTAAAAAGCTTGCAGACCCTCGCGCGGATCCGCGCTCCCTCGGCGTTCGCTATGTTTTCGCTTCCTGTTTATCCTTGGAGTTTATTTCAGAGCCTTTGGTTCTGTTCCATCCGTGTCTTTGTCTTTTGCCAACTCCAAATACCACCCTGTAATGAAAATGGCTGTTTTCATTAACGAAGCTACATGAGTTAAAGGAGAGGGATTAGGAGACGCAGGATACACTCGCAGAGTGGAAATGGAAAATTTATACTTGGATGCCTGATTGCCCCGACCTTAACTAGAGGCGCAGAGATTCGGAGAGCTCACGAGTACATCTCTGCCGTGCCCCAAGCGAGCACTGGACCATGGAATTGGATTTTATTGATTAATTTGCTACTTGTGTACAGTGCTGTATGAAGCATGAGACACTCAGGGACTTGTTCTCGGAAACTTCCGGCGAGGGAAACAATGAACTGTGGTGCCCCAGGTGGGTGGAAATGAGCGAGGCAGAGAGCAGAGCGTGGGCAGGAGGACACATGGAAACTCTCACCGTCCACGGTCATCGAGGGGCGCGCAGAGAGCAAGCCCAGCCCCCCAGCACAGCCTCTGTCCCGGGTAGCAGCTTTCCTCTGAGCTGTGTACCTCTTCTTTGGTCGTGTCGCAGTCTACTTATTTAATGAGGTGGCACTCTCAGCCACGAGACAAGGTAGACATGGACCTGTGGATGTGGCCTTGTGGTCTCTTCTGCACATGGCGCCATGACAGGAGGCCGGGACTGTGTCCTGCTGGCCAGAGCACTGGACTTACTTAGGGGCACAGTGGCTCCGCGGCTCATCCCTTCAATTCTGCTTCTCTTTGCTTTGTTATATCTGGGGGGTCAATGAGAGAGAGAGAGAGAGAGAAAGAGAGAGAGAGAGAGAGGAAGAAACAGCCTTTCTCAGAATGCCCATGTGGGAGATCGAGAAACCCATCAGCCCTCCCTTTTCTTGGATCTGCCCTCCCTGAAGAAGGGGCGTGTGTGTGTGTGTGTGTGTGTGTGTGTGTGTGTGTGTGTGTAGAGTAGCAGGATAGCCCATAGATCGCAGCCAGGACCAAGATTCCCAACCACCTCAGCCTGCCTCCATTCATGAGTTCCCCATTACAATATAGTCGTAAAGGACGTCCCTGCGCTCCTGAGCGTCCTGAGGCTATCCAGCCTCCAGGTGTCTGCTGGGCTGACACAGACAGGGAAGCTCGTTCCTGTATCCTGCTGGGCTCAGGTGGGCATCTGTGGTGTAGGCTCTGCACCAGACCTTCTGAGAGCCCGCGGGTTCAAGAGCGCCGGGCTTTGGCATCAAACTTAAAACTAGGACCTTCAGTGGTGGCTGATTGGAAAATTGTGAATCACTAAAGAGGCCCGCTCAGAGTGGCAAATTAGACATTAACACTGGAGCCTGGGTTGATTAAAGCAGCTTTGGGTAAAAATAAAGTGAGAAAAACAATGGGCTCCATGATGTAATGTCATGTACAGAGTAACCCTGTGCGCATAGGTCCTTGCATATTTTGGATGTCTCTCAAACCTACCAGAGAGAGAGAGAGAGAGAACACTTTGAGGATGTTAGAAATAAATTTCCATGGCATTATAAGAAAAGACATATTTGAAAGTGTCTCGGCAAGGCAAATTTTACTTTTGGCAAAAACGGATCCTGCCACCAGTAAAGTTAGGTAGGCGAGAACAACATGGTGGAAAACTGCCGGGCATTTTATTTGCGTCGCGGGGCTCCTATTGGTGGGGGCGTGGCCTCACAATCTTTACGCCATTGGCTAAAGGGGATGCCAGGGGAGGGGTTGGCACTCACAATTTCCAGGAAATGCTATCTTTACCAAAAATACAAGCGCACAAAAGTTCCACAATGGCAGTTTTACAAAATGGAGCCTAAGTCAAGCTATTCCTTTGATAGAAAAGATTTGATTATATTCTCACAAGGAGAAGGGAGAATCACAGGGATACTGAGGCTGGGTTCCTGGGACTCCAGGGGGCAGGTTCTTAGGAGGCTGGCAAGGGAGGAGGCTCAGCAGAGCAAGAGAGGGGAGTGAAGGTGTCTCAGCCCAACCCCATGAGACCCCCCATAGCTTGAGTGTGAACTGCACCCCACAGCTTGTCCTGCTCAGAGGTAAAAGGACTGAGCTGTTAAATCCAGTCAGCGGAGATTCTGGGAGAATCCAGAAGAGAAAGAAACAGACCCGGCCCATGACGAAGCAAAAGATTGTCTTAAAGACAGTGCCGAGACCCACCTGGGCTCTTCTTCATGGCAACAGGGTCCAGGTTCCACCTGTATCCATTTGGATTCAGGGGCCGGGACTCTCCAAGCACTCTCCTAGTTATGTTGATTGAGCCGAGTCTCCCTGGTTCAAACTGTGCCATTCTGCACACCTGCAGGAGAGTGGCAGTCACCCGCTGACGGGGGCAAAGGTGACCCACAGCACAGAAAAGCATTCTCTCTGCGGTCCCCACCTCCCTTCCTCCCTTTGTCTCTGCACTTTGAAATCACTCTCCGCCAGGGCTCTGCAGGAGCCCCGGCTGGTTCAGGCGTTTGTGATTAGCTAAACAGTGGCCTGTGGCTCCCGCCCTGACTGAGCTAGATCTTTCAGGAACCTGTGGTCTTGATGAGCAGAGACAACTGCTTCAAAAAGTAAGTGCCAGCCCCCCCCCCCCCGGGGAGTGACAGCCCCCTGCCCAGGCAGGGGAGAAGTTGTCCTGCACATGGATATCCACACGCATGAACAAAAAAGCCACTTTTTCATTGTTGCTGCCAAGAAAAAAAAAAAAAAAGCAGAGCTCTAGAGGATACTGCGCTCTGCAGATCTTATTTAAAATTCTGCAAGCAGTCCTGGTGATTAGGTACTGCCGCTGGATCCTGGCAGTGGCGCAGACAAATGAGGAAGGCAAATGGCCCAGCAGGTTGCTCACCTCCCTCCTGGCAGCTTCTGAGAGCCTTGGAAGTGGAGTTCTTGTAAACTGAGTCTTGTAAAGGGAAGGGAGTCCTTGGGCTAGACAGGGCGGCTAGAGCCGTGCCCAGAGCTTTCAAAAGAGCTCGGGCATGTGGCGGACACTCATCTCTGTACGCTCACCTGTAAAATGGGGGTGCTAGACTAGACCTCTGGTCTGTTTGGGGTTGCACATTCCTATAAGTAAGATCCTGCGAGCCTGCATCCTAATAAACACATATTTGCTTGTTTGCAAATTGTGCACGTGTTCTACTCTGCTGATGCATGGCGCATGTTACAAAGGTCTCCGATGGGAACGATAAAGTCTAGAGGAGAATATGTGTTAAGTAAAAGCCCCAGTGTTTTTCTGTCTCCACCCTTCAGGATGTGAACACTTTGCTTGGGGGACCACTGGGTCAAATGACCCACAGGGCTCCTCCAGTTGCAAAGTCACAAAGACCTCTAGTCCCGAGTTGTTCACTCTGGGGATCCCTGGCACTTGTGGCTGTTAAAATTCATTAAAAGTTTACGGTGTAAAGTTTAAAGTTCAGTTTCTCATGCACTACATTTAAATAAAAGGCTCAGTAGCTGCAGGGGCTAGTGGCTGTAGTACCGGTCAGTGCGGATCATACAGTACTGACATGGCTGTGCAGCCTTACCAGGCGGTCTGTTTAGCCAGGGCCACACAGTCCAATGCTCAACCGCAGCAGCTAACCTTTACTAAGCCCCTTACTAACACCGTCACACTTACCACCACCTCCTGAGCCCGGTGCTGTGGCTACCCTCCTGTCCTCGGAGTGTGTGGGGGGTGTTGGAGAGGCTGGGAGTTGCTGGAGCTGACTCTAGTTGGAGTCCAGCCCCGACTTCTCCCAGGCACTTTCCTCTGGAAGTCTCTGACTTTTGGGGTGCAGGCTCTCCCAGCTGGTTCCCACACTTACACTTCTCTGTCTGACAGGTACGAAGGGACTTTCTGGCAGAGCCGTGCCCCCCTGAGAGCCAGCAAGCTGCGCAAGCCCCTCTGGGTGCCGAGAAGAAGTTGCCCCCCTCCTCCACTCCGGGGGCCTGAGCGGCGCGGGACCCCCAAGCATGCAGGTAACACTCTTGTCGGGGACAAATCCACACTGGGCAGGGGCAGAGATGCCGGGATGTAGGATGTGCAGGAGCCAGGCTGGCTACAGCAGGGCTCAGGTACAGGAGGGACGGCCACAGAAGTTGGCACCTGTGAGACAATCCAGGTGACCTTAAACTAGTGGAGGGGGTTGGGTGGGAAGATGGGGACCCCAGTGCCAAGCAGTCCACTCACATCCCCGAGTGCTGGCCACCGGAGCCAGTCCCTGTACCTGGCAGGGATTCCTTCCAGGCCCCGGGGAAACATGGGCAGCGTTGAGTAGTGCTGTGGGCACTGTGGGGCGAGGTTCACCTGGGAGGCCGTGTGAGCCACGCTTTGCCCAGGAAGACACAGAACACCAGCTCCCGGAGGCTGCTCCTGGGAACGGGGCTGTTTTAAGCTTCAACTGCTGAGCCGCCAGGGGCAGATGGCCTAACTTCTCTGGACCTCTATGTCCCCTCTATCCTCTTCTCTTCAGCAGTAATGAGCCCAGCCTGGGCCTTGCTTGCTGAGAGTCACCTGGGAAGAGTGGAGTCCATCTGTGAGAGGCGGTGGGGCCCATCTGCCCAGCGGTGACTGAATTACCAACCTTTGTGCCTGATTGTTGTGTGTTTGGCTCAAGGGCTGACACTGGGCTGTGTCGGATGTCTCAGGTTTGGGGTCCTGGGGGATGTGAGGGTGGGCGCCTCTTCCTCCATCTTGTGTTGCTGCAGCGCCCCCTATGAGCAGAGGGAACTTGCTCCTTCTACTTCTCCCACCCTCGCCCCCAAAGCCCAGCCACCATCTAGAGTGTTGGGTCTGGCCCTGGCTGAGGGGCCGGCTCTCTCTGCTCCTCCACCAGGGGGCGCCTTTCCATACAGCCTCCAAGTGGAGTTGCTGATTCCTCCTAGAGCAGTACCTGGCGTGCTCGAAGTGACTCAGGGACCCTGTGGGAAAGCCTCTGACCTTCACTGTCCTTTCCAGCTCTTCTTCCTTTGAAAATCTTCTCAGCCTCAGGGTGAGGCTCTGCACCCACCCCGCAGGACCGATGGAGGAGGCCCAGAAATCGCGAGGTACCCTTCATTTGGGGGAAATCAGCTTTATACGCTTCCTGTCTTAACACTGGCATTTTATGACTCTGTCACGCTACCATCTCAAGAGCAAAGAGGGTCATCAATGAACAAATAAGACCAGGCCCAAACAGAAACACACCGGAATACAGAAATAAGAAACAAGAGGCCAGCCATAGTTCAAATTCCTGTTGGGAACACAGCCCCCCCTCCCACCCACTAGGTAATAATGCCAGGCAGCAGCCCGCAGTGGTGACAAATGTCTACACTTTCATGTTACTATTTGAGCAGCGAGTTGAGCCAGAGGCCGGGGTCCCTGGTGCCTGTTTTCAAAGGCCACCCGCCCCAGCAATTAGAAAGAACACGGACGATATCCACTGAAGGACAGGTGTGAGGCTGCGGGGTACGGTCCAAGTGTTGGCCCAGGGAGTATTAATCACCTCCTGTTCCTTATTGAAGTGTCAGAGACGGACCAGGGAAGGCTGACAGGGCAGGGCAGCAAGCCGGGGTGGACAGATCATGATGGACATGTCGCGTAGGAGGTGGGAGAGTGCATCAAAATAAACACCACCCGGAATCAAAGGGCCGAGAGGATTTTATGACCACCGCTTGCCAATACCAATATTTCATAGCAGAGTGACGGGCACTCTTAAGGTGTGGGGCGTTTGAAGACAAAGTGCTGTGACTTCAAAGGGACCTAAAGCTTGGCTGTGGTCATGCACCACTTACGACAGCATGCTTCAATCTCCTCTGACCTGGCAGGTCCTGGAGGGAGAGATCAGAGCTGATCCTCCCCTAGGGAAACAACCTTGCCTGTGTGTGTGTGTGTGTGTGTGTGTGTGCGCGTGCACACGCACGCACATGCACTCCTGTGAGCATGTATGTTTTGGAGTGAGAGAGGGTGAACTGTTTCCCATCTCAGGGCAATGATGTAGTGATTTGTCTTGGGTGTGGTTTGTCTATAGTTTTGTCTGTAGTTTGGGGAACTTGATGGAATCCAACAGAGAAATGGAGAATGGTCTTTGGGAGAAGGGATTTGCCGCCGGGCGTGGTGGCGCATGCTTGTAATCCCAGTACTTCGGAGGCTGAGACTGGAGGATCTGGGTTTGCGGCCAGCCTCAGCTACTTAGTGAGACCCTCTGCAACTTCGTGAGACCCGGTTTCAAAATAAAGTATAAAAAATAGGGCCGGGGGTGTAGCTCGGAGGTAAAATGCCCCTGGGTTCAATCCCTGGTACAGCAAAAAAAAAAAAAAAGAAGGAATTTGCCCACAGAAAGGTAGGAAAACCCACTAATCCCAGTTCTTGTAGGCCAACGAGAATTAGTAAGCCATTTACCAATGGTGGTCGGGAGGATCCCTAAGGACTGAAATATGTTATTACTAATTATTTTTCTCCTCCTTATTTTTTTGGAGACTCTTCCTGTCAATAACTTAGGATGATGAGAGAGAGAGAGAGAGAGAGAGAGAGAGAGGATATTTTTTAAAAATATATTTTTTAAAAGATGTTTAATTTCTCTCTTCTCTAAAGTCTTCCAACAGCTCAGCACTAATCATTTGAATTAACAGATGGCTTGGTGGTGAAGTCATCGGCAAGCCGAGGACCAGAGGAGTTATGAAGGATAAAGACCTAATTTATATGGTTCTGCATTGATTAGAGCCTGTGAGACATTCCTAAGAACAGAATTGTTTTCTTAAACCTAAACCCAGTGGTCCTTACCAGCCAACTTTCCAGCAAGGGCTGAGGGGAGATGGGGAAGACTAGAACTTTCTGTTTAGGTATTAAGCAGGGTGGACTTCCTAGACACCCCGATGTCAATGTGACCAGGAATGTGTAGGAGCGACACTGTTTCAGAGAACCTGGTTCCTCTGCCATGTGCACTTTAGGATCGGGGTGCGTGTGGGATGAGGGTGGTCATGTGGACTTAATCTCATAGACTTGAGCTGTCATGTCGGAGGTATATCCGTCAGTGTTCTCCCCGCTATTATCTAAATTCCTGAGAATCGCAACTTAGATGAAGAGATATTTACTGGAGCTCTCGGTTTCAGTCCATAGGCTTGGCTCCAAAGCATGAATGGCGGTGGTAGCAGGGTGTGCTGAGGGATGCTGCTCTCACATCATGGAGGTCAGGAGCAGAGGGAGCAAGAGGAAGGGAGGAGGGACATATATAGTCCCCACGGCCACACCCCCAGTGACCTACCGCCTCCAGCCACGCCCTACCCACCTAGTTATCACCCAATCAATCCATTCAAACTGTGAACCCACCAATGAATTCATCCACTGAAGAGACCAGAAGCCTCATGAGTCAACTCTTTCACCTCTGAGCATTTCTGCATTGCCAATACCCGAACTTTTCCAGGGGACAGTCTATGACGCTCAACCCATGACAGGAGGGATGAGTTCTTAGACACCAAGTCACGGAATATCCCAAGAAGAGCAAGCGACTATCTTATAACGTGAGTGGTCTGTAAAGGACCCCAGTCACACGGTTGGCTGGTTAGCTGGGAGGATGAGTATTAGGAATGATAGGGACAAAAGGGACACAGCTCGACAGCAAGGAACAGGCTTTATTCAGGGATAAAACCTGGGGGGGAGCCACTGACTGGGGAAAGGACCCACAAAGAGTCAGAGCCCACTTCCTTACAGACTTGGGGCTTTTTACGGGGGTGAGGAAGGGAGAGAAGAGCAGAAACAGTCGTGTATCCCGCCGACTGGTGGGCTTGACACTGGGCCAGATTTTGGTAAATTTATGGGTTGGGGGCAGGAGGATGGTTAGGGGCAATTCTCCTTGCTTTCCCGCCTTTTCTTTGGGTTCTTTTGTTCTTGGTCTTCACTGGTCGGAATCTTCCTTAAGAAAATAATCACAGGTAACCTTGGGCTCCACGAGACTGTCTTGAGAGAGAGAGTGCAGCTCGCCGCTCCCCACCCCAGACCCCTCAGGCTGATGTTCACACTCGCAGACAGTAGCTTCCCCTTCTCCACAGTTTCGCTTCCCACTGTTTTAGTTGCCTGCCTTCAGCCATGGCTTGAAAATGTTAAATGGAAAGTTCCAGAAATAAGTCATAAATTTTGTGTGTGTGTGTGTATGTGTGTGTGTGTGTGTGTGTGTGTGTGTGTGTTTGTGTGTGTGTGTGTGTGAGAGAGGGTACTGGGGATTGAACCCAGGAGGAATCCACCTCTGAGCTACACCCCCAGCCCTTTTTAATTTTAGTTTTGAAACAGGGTCTCACTAGGTTGCTAAGAATTTCATTAGGCTGCTGAGGCTGGCCTCAAACCTGTGATCCTCTTGTTTCAGCCTCCCAAGTACTGGAATTATAGCTGTGTATCACCAAGCTTGGCTGAGTCATAAGTTTTAAGTGACTTTTATTATAGAACAATGTTATAATTGTTCTACTTATTATTATTATTATTGTTGTTGTTGTTGTTAATCTCTTATTATGCCTAACTTCCATATTAAAATTATATGTATATATATAGAGAAAAAAAAACCCTCTACAGGGTTTGGTACTATCCCCAGTTTCAGGCATCCACTAGGGATCGTGGAATGTTTTGCTGTGGATGAGGGGGACTGCTGTAAATTGACTGCCAAGTGGAAGTCATGCTCCAGATGTTAAAAGTCACCAACATGGAGCCGGTGTGATGGTACAGACCTGTCATCCCAGTACTTGGGAGTCTGAGACAGTAGGATCGCAGGTTCAAGACCAGCCTCAGCAATTTAGTGAGACCCTTGACAACCTAGTGAGACCCTGTTTCCAAATAAAAAATAAAATAGGGTTGGGGCTGTAGCTCAGAGGTAGAATGCCCCTGGGTTCAATCCCCAGTACAAAAAAAAAAAAAGTCATAAATTGGATGTGACCACCAGAAAGTGCTTAATTCACACTGGGTGACAAATGAACCAGAGAAAACAGACAAGGGTGACTTGAAGGTCCCAGGCTGAAAGAGAAGCCCCTGGCAGGTTGACGGAGCCCTGCACTGTGTCCCAGGGGGAAATCATCCCTCCTGGTTGTCTCGTTATGAAAGTAACAGGAGGTGAAGGGCAGGCGGTCCTCCACCTGCGATTCTGGGTAAAAACGTACTCTCTCCTCATCTCTACTTGATTCGCTTTTGTTTACTTTAGCAATTGGCGCGTAGCTTGCCATCACAACCTGCAAACCCAAAGTCTATTTCTGTTTTATCTTTGTAGGCTTTTCAGCTCATTTTCACAACTTTGGTTTAATTTTTGTTGTTGTTGTTGTGTGTGCACGTGTGTGTGTGCGTGTGTGTGGTACTGGGGATGGAACCCAGGGGGCATTCTACCCTCCAAGCTATATCCCCCAGCCCTGTTTTATTTTTTATTTGGAAACAGGGTCTCACTAAGTTGCTAAGAGCCTCGCTAAATTGCTGAGGCTGGCTTTGAACCTGAGATCCTCCTGTCTCAGCCTCCCAAATACTGGGATTAGAGGCGTGCGCCACCATGCCCGGCTCTCATTGTTTTTCAAGACAAATTCTCAGTTATTAATTCCCTGCTATGTCCTAGGAAACGTTGGTCCCATTGTGACTGGGTGACCTTTCCCCAGGGACAATGATCTCAGTTAAGAAGGGCCCGTTTACCATGCCGACGGGTCTCTGTGCCGCCTGCGCATCCAGGCACCTAGCACAGCACCTGCTACTTGGTGTTAGCTGAACGAACAATTGAACAAACAGGTCCCCTTACGGTGAGCCTCTTCAGTGCTCAGCCTCAAGCAACAGGACCATCAAATACCAGCTCCCAAATCCTCAACAATGAACAAGAAGCCAGGTGCGGTGGTACACACCTGTCACCCCAGGACTTGGGAGGCTAAGACAGGAGGATCACAGGTTTGAGGCCAGCCTTAGTAACGTTACAAAGTAATGTTACAAAGGCCCTGTTACAAAGTAAAAAATAAAATAGGGCTGGGGGCATAGCTTAGAGGTAGAATGCCTCTGTGTTCAATCCCAGTACCTAAAACAAACAAACAAAAAGAATGAACGAGAAAGAGCAGGAAGCCTGGAGTTTTGGGTTCTGGTTTTATTTTCAAGTTGCCTCACTAATGTGAGACTCTAGAGGGTGTCTAGTCTAGGTGGTAGCGGACCATCCAGCATAATTCAATTTTATACAATCTCCATCTTCCATCTTTGGGATCATCTGATGTCGCCCCAGTGTTCTAGATGAAAGCTCAGGGAGATGAAGGTGGCGGCTGGGAACAGGAGAATGTCATTGTCACTCCTCCTTGCCTCAGGTCCTCTGGGACACTGTTGTGGGACTCCTTTCCAAAGCCAGCCCCTAAGGCAAAAATCGCCTCTCATGGAAGTTATCCTTGAAAATCCTGCAAATCCATCGCGAGGGGTGAGCTGTGCCGAGAACTCTCTACAGAAACGTTCCCACGCAGTGTGTTTGAGGGTCGCGGAGATGAAAGAGGGAACGCAGAGAGGCCGCCCAGCCATCCGGCTGCTTTGAAGATAAACAGCAAATCCTCCTGCAGAAGAGGGGTGCGGGCGATCCTCAAGTGTCCCTGCTCTGCTGCGTGGCGGCCTGCGCCATCGGGTTTTAGCAGAAAGCCTTTAAAACTGTCCTGATATCTTAACGGATTGGGTTGCTGGGATGGGGATTAAGCGAGATAATGGAGTTGTGTCTTCCTGGGTCAGGGGAGGGTGAGCCTCAAAAATCAGGGTGTCAGATTCATGTGCGATGGGGCCCCGGGGAGACTTCTCATCTCACTGGGAACACCTAAGCCTTCTTGTACCAGCCTGGGGAGAGGGGCGGCGGGGAGGGGGGCAGTTTTCCACCTGGTAATCTCTCCACGCAGGCGTGAGCCAGCTGGTACCAGTCAGCCGGAGACCATCTCTTCCAGCCCCAGGGGAAGTTTCCCCAGCACACCTTAATTGAGGATGCTCTTTCTGCCCTTGAGTTCCCTAATGGGGGTCTGGCTTCAGAAAAGCTTGGCAGGGGTGCATATGCCCACGTGCACACCTGCTCGCTCGCGCGCTCTCGCTCCTTTTTTTTTTTAATTAGAAAAAGCAATCGAAACTCCCACAGGCCCATGCTAAGGGCCATTGCCACCTGAGCAAGCCCCTAACCATCCCCTTTTGGCGTGGGTACACAATTCTTGGTGCATTTTCTCCAAATGAGGTCACTGCGCTGAAATGTATGCTTCTCTTTTGAGAACGTGGGGCACTGGGGGGGATGAGTAAGCACATCGCTGAAGTTTGTTTGTACTTCAAGTGGGACATTCTATTCTCTGTGCGCTTAAAACCCCTCCGCACACGGCCCTTGTACCGTCCTCTTAATATTATAGTTATTGACCCGAGGGCTGCGAAAAGAATCTCATAATTAGGTTTGCCCTGTTTTTGTGTTTATATGCACATTTCTCTCTGGCTGAGGACATATCGGCCTCTTTTTTTATTATTATTATTGTTATTATTATTATTATTGAAGTCCCTTGTATTAAAAGGACCTGTTCCATTAACTGAGACCGGTTCTATTTACCCCGATGCCCGGATACATTAAAACATTCCGTGGTCTAAAGAGTGCTCTTGTGAACCGACTTCCTTAGAAACGCACTTGGCGGAACAGAGCAGAGAACATTGATGCGATCGAGGTTAATTATTTGGGCTTGTGCTGGGTACATAGGACGTCGTGCCGCTTCTCCTGGTACACAGGCTAAAACTGGAACACCGAAGAGGAGCCGAGCGTGGCCCTGTGCCCGGATGACACATCTGAAGTCGTATTGATTGAGGGAGATGTTTTATTGAACGATAAGAGCGACATTGAGTTTATGGTTTCGCCATTTCCTGCAGTTCACATGGCTTAGAACAGTAAACACGGGGAGGTGTGGGATCACATTTCCCAAGGAGATTTCAGAAAACTCTCTCAAAAACTAAGCTCAAGAGACAAGTGCCTCCGCAGGAAGCTCATCCACAGCTTCTCCCCTAAACAAACTTGGGTGGAGGAACTTTCATCTTATCTTGCAGAGAGAGAGCCACTCAAATGATAAGTCCCGGGGTGTCACTGGAGTTTCGTCAATTCAAATCACTCATGTACCCCGTTAGATCTTGTGCCACATGTCCACGTCACTTATGTGATTATATGTTTATCTTTTCCTTCAGGAGCACATTCAAAAAAACAAAACAAAACGACTTAATTACATTTTATTATAAAAAGAATCTGTTTATCACTGTTGCAAATGGAGAGACAATATCAACCGCCATTAGGGCCATGTTTTAAAGATTAAAATACTGCAATGTGTTTTGGTAAATAAATGGTAGCCAGAATCTGTTGTGCGTTGAGATCCAAGAGCTCAAGGCACAGTCCCTCTGCTAAAGAGAGATTTGCAAGTGCTAGGGAAGCAGTCAAGACATGTTTGCGCCCAGCTGATACTTTCTTCTTTCTCTAATCAGAAGATGGAAAGAGAAGAGGGAAGAGAATAGCTGTTCTCTTTGGAAATTGGGTTATGTAGCTTTATGGTCTTGAATCGCCTACCGCCATGTGTCATCCCCCCCCCCAGTGCTGGTCCCCCCCTCAGTGTTGGTCCCCCCCGTGTCGGTTTCCCCCCAGTGGGACCTTTTCCCTGGGACTCTCCTGTTCTGCCTGCTTCCTTTCCTCTGTCGATAGGGTCCTCGACGGCTTGTTTTGTCTGATCAAGTATTTCTTCAACTTTCATAAGGCTTTGACTTGTATAGGTGTAAACTCTACCTTCAGGAGGCCAGAGACCAGAGGCGACATTCTGGCGAGACCCTCCCTGAGGAGGCCGGCCTGCTCTGGCTCACTGGCCTGGGGTTTTCCTGGCAGCTCCAGGTGAGCAGGGCCAAGGTCTCAGAGATGCTGACTGGCAGCCCGCGGCAGGCCTGCTGCCTGTGTGGGTGATGAGAGGTGACCCGTGCCACCAGGGTGCAAGGGGGACACTGGCAGGGATTTGCAGGCCTTGAGGGGGGAAGGGCTGATCTTTCTCTTGAGGTCCGAGGGCAGCCAATGCAGGATTCAGGGCAGGGGCACACCATCCATTTGGGTCTTGCAAAGGTCTCTCCAGACACAGCGTGCAGCCAGGTCTGGGGTGGGCACAGCAGTGAGAGGAGGTGGACCAGAAGGTGCTGCCAGTGGCCGGGGGTCGTTATATTTACAA
Source organism: Glis glis (assembly GCA_004027185.1). Taxonomy (NCBI): domain Eukaryota; kingdom Metazoa; phylum Chordata; class Mammalia; order Rodentia; family Gliridae; genus Glis; species Glis glis. Next base: position 50,879 of record PVJS01002388.1, on the reverse strand, counting down.
AAAACTCGGAGAAAGTGATGCTCTACCTGGAGGAACAGAGGAGTTGATTATTCATCTTTAACTGCACCTGTGGTCACGAACAATGCTTCTAAATCATCTTCTTCTTCTTCTTCTTCTTCTTCTTCTTCTTCCTCCTCCTCCTCCTCCTCCTCCTCCTTCTCCTCCTCTCCCTCCTTCTCCTCCTATTTCTTCTTCTTCTTCTTCTTCTTCTTCTTCTTCTTCTTCTTCTTCTCCTCCTCCTCCTCCTCCTCCTCCTCCTCCTCCTCCTCCTCCTCCTCCTTCTCTTCTTTTTTGGTACTCGGGATTAAACCCAGGGACCAGGGGAATTCTACCTCTGAGCCATACCCCTAGCCCTTTTTTATTTTTTTTACTTTAAAACAGGGTCTCACTAAGCTGCTAAGGTTCTAAGTTGCTGAGGCTGGCCTCAAGCCTGCTCCTCTTGTCTCAGCCACCCAAGTACTGGACAATGCTTCTTTTAACGCATTACAATGCAGCAGATGAACCTGGAGGGCAGCTTGAGCCCATTCCCTACCCAGCACCATCTCTGACAGAGCTGAGGTTGGGGCTTGGAGTGCACCTGACAGATCTTTCTTGGTGTGAGTGTGTGTGTGGGTGCATGTGCGTTTGCACGTGTGTGTGTGTGACCCCAGCTGTCTCACACTACACACCGTATCATACAACTTGCTGTTTCCACTGCGGGACATGTTGTCATCCCACACTGCTGGTACTGCCCGTCAATCTCTTGCTGGTGACCAGGGACGGAGCCTCTGGGTGGGCACTTCCTATGTAGCTCCTCTCCTTTTGGTGGCAAGCCCAGGCCTCCTGCTCCTTGACATGCACATCCTGTCCCCTGGGCCCAGGCAGAGGGTCTTTCTGGGGAACACCCCAGAGGAGTAATGGCTAGTTCTCTGAGTGTCATGTTGCACATTTTTAATGGAGACTTCCAAATTGCTTCCCAATTTCATCTCCTACCAGTAGCACATTAGAGTACCTCTCCCTTCCTTGATCTCATCGGACGGACTTTGTCTTCTGACCCCGAGATGGGTGGGGGGTGTTGCCTCTGGTGCCCGGGCACAGGAGTCTGCCCACCCACCTTGCTTCTCCGGGGGTCTGCTCCCCGTTCTGCTCTGGGAGGCTTGGATATCATGCAAGAGGAAAGGAACATGGAGGGTTGATGAGATTGTTTTTCTTTTTAGATCACAGAGAAGTGAGTTTCTTTTGACCAAACTTTTAAGTCCACTGGGCACAATTTGATGTTCTCTCCAAATATTAATAGATTTGTTCCTCAGCAGAGGCACGATGTCTCAGCCTGCTCCGAGAGTCTTGTCACTGCAGAGGACACAGAGCCACGCAGGACTTCCTCTGTGCCTCGCCAATTCATTAGACCCGGAGAGCAATTTGCAAAAGAGATGAATTGATTTGCAGGCTGCTGGGCTCAGAGTGTCGCCCAGCTACCTCCCAGCAAGCTCAGAGAAGCGGCCTCCCGGGAGCTCAGCCAGCAAACAGTAATATGTGCGCTTCCGTCAAAGGCTGAGCTGGTCTTCATTCCCCATTATACACAGAAGCCGCAGTGATGAGTTTCTCAGTCCCTTCTGGTTTAGGGTGGGATTTGGGGCCACAGTCTAGACTCCCAGGATGGAGTGAGGAGGCTCACATTGCTGTGACTGTCAATATGATAGCGTGTTTCCTTTTGAAAGCTTTTATTATTCCCAAACAGATACCCTGGCTATCTCATTTTCAAATGTTGCGACTGGGGGAGGAGATGTAGACCCTTGCATACCTGTGTTAGGAGGGACTCTTGGGGGGGAGTGAGGAAGAGACTCATCCAAATCCCACCTAGGAAAAAAGAAGGAAGGGAGGAAGGGAGGAGGGAGGGAGGAGAAGGGAAAAAGGGAAAAAGGAGGGAAGGAGGGAAAAAGGAAAGAGGGAGGGAGAAAGGAAGGGAAGGAATAAAGAGGAAAGGAAGGAAGGAAAAGAAGAAAGGAAGGAAAGAAAGAAAGGGAAGGAAGGAAGGAAAGAAAAAAGGAAGAAAGAAAGAGGAAAAGAAGGAGGGGGGAGGAAGGATGGAGAAAGGGAGGGAAGAAAGGAAGGAAGGAAAAGAAGGAGGGAGGGAGGAAAGGAGGGAGGAAGGAAGGAAAGAGAAGGAAGAGGAAGAAAGGGAGGAAGGAAGGAAGGAGGGAGAGAGGGAGAAAGGAAGAAAAAAAGGAAGGAAAGGGTGGGTAAGAGGGAGGGAAGAAGAAAGGAAGGAAGGAAGGAAGAAAGAGGAAAGGAAGGAAGGAAAGAAAGATAAGGAAGAAGGAAGGAAAAATGAAAAGGAAGGACAGAAGGAAAGAGGGAAGGAAGGAAGAAGGGAAGGAAAGAAGAAAAAACAGCCCAGCGTGGTGGCGCACACTTGTCATCCCAGTACTTGGGAGGCAGATACCAGAGGATCCGGGTTTGTGGCCAGCCTCAGCTACTTAGTGAGGCCCTCCACAACTTAGTTAGACCTGGTTTCAAAATAAAGGATAAAAAATAGGGCCGGGGGTGTAGCTCGGAGGTAGAATGCCCCTGGGTTCAATCCCTAGTACCACAAAAAAAAAAAAGAAGAAAAAACAAAAAAGGAAAAAAGGAAGGAAGGAATTCATTATCCTGTAGATGCATGTGGACTCGTTGTTTCCTGGGATGTCGGCAGGCCTCAGTTTCCCTCTGTCTCTTAGCAACTCTGCACCTGCCCAGCCTTCCATGCTCATGAGAGCTTGCTCACTTTTGATAACGAATCTCATGGGCCTGATTCGGGTCACCAGACTCTCCCTGACCCAGCCTCTGGGAGACTGATTTGGGGGCCTGGGGTCCTCTTGGCATTGAGGGAGGCCGGGGGTCCCCTCCGTTGCAGCCATGAAGAGTAAAGGAGAGACGTTCCCCAATAGAAGAGGGCTCAGGCAGGTCAACCCAACAGACCCCACTGCTCCTCCATGTAAACACGGGGACCGTTTCTCTCGAGGGGTTTAATGGCATTAAACCTGAACTTGTGAGCGGTTGAGCCCCCTCAAGTCCCACCGGAGGAGAAGCCAGAGTTGGCCTGGGCCCTTTTCCAGGAGTTTAAGGGATTGGGTTGGGGAGCAGACACCTTTGTGCATAGACCAGTCACCCGGCCTGAGGTTCTTTGTGCACAATTCCGGGGCCTCTGGGTGCCAGGTGGTACGTGGGAGCACAGGAGAACACGACATGGCCTCTGTCCTTTGGGAGAAGCGGGTCTGGCAAGGGGAGCCGGCACTGCCTGGTAAACAAGTCATTACCAATGCGATGCGGAGAGCTGGCTGATATGATTAAGCCGCCAAATGAAGGATCCTGACAAGGCCGACTGGAGCGGGGCGAGCGGGCTTGCAGAAACAGGAACACCGCGCGGAGGGCTGCCGCACTTCCGCCGCCCCAGCCGTCCCCAAGGCCCCTCCATCCGGCCCCCCAGGCCCGCGGGGGAGCCCAGCCTGTCACTCCGTCCTGTCCTGTCCCCCCTTCCCTCCTTGGAGCATGAAGAATTTTGCCATCCACACTAGACTGTTGGAAACGGAGGCGCACAGCACTTAACTACTATCTACTTATTTATCTAAAATGCTAAGTGCTCCCCTTGGCAATCAGTAATAGATTCCTGTAGAAAAGGAGCAACTCATTCAGAATTCTGATTTCTGTGCCCAAAGAAGGGGGGAGGGCGCGGCGTCTTGTGCGCTCATGACCCGGCTGCTGGGGAGGTGGGCGCGCGGGGTGAGGGGGTCCTTTACAGAGAGGAGGGGACGCGGCGACGATCTAAAAGATGAATGTGTGTCTACGTTAAAAGTTAGAGAGAGAGAGAGAGAGACAGAGAGAGAGAGAGAGAGGAGGGGAGGGGGCTGCTTTTTCAGCCCCAAACCAAAAATGGAGCGAGTCTGCCTTTGAAAGACTTTTGGGGGAAACAGTTTTCACCTTTGGGTTGGGAGCACCCCTTCTCAGCAGAGTGCGACCAACGAAGCCAGAGTTTTGTTCTAGAAATTTCCTTAGCAAACTGCCGGAGGAGCCAGTAGCCCAATGACATCAAAGGACCAGGCAAGACGAGAACTGTGGCTTTCAAGCATGGAACCCAGTAGGTCTACAAATGGGGAACAAGTGGGGTACACATGGCATGAGCCCCCCCTCAAAAAACTGGGTGCAGGGCTGGCCTGGCTGGGTCTTTCCCCTCCGGTGCACCTGGCGCCTGGTCTTCCGGCTCAAGGTCTTTGGTGTGGGAGGAAGGTGCACCTGGGGGCTTAGTCCTCAGGTGTGAGAGGCCAGGCCAGGCACCCCACCTCGAGGTGGCTGACTTCAGGTGAGGCGGGGACCAACCTGCGGTGACTGACTCCTAATGAGATTGTGATCCGCATCCCAATCCCCATAAGCCTCCCAATGACGTCATGGAGAAAGTCTCATTTTGATGCTAATAGGAATCCGGCACCTGCCTAACCCTTTCCTAATCTCCCTTCTGAACAGAGAGGGGTTAGGGCTCAACATCCAGCTACAATTGGAGAACAGGGCTTTGTTAATTGCATTTGTTTTTATGAGAATCTGCTCTTTCTTGAGCCCTGGCAGCCCAGCTGCTTGCTTCTGTCCTCGGAGGCCCAGGGGGGTGCCGGGCCAGAGCTTTTGTTGGGGGATTTAGAAGAATTCACTTGGGTCCTGCCTGGGGCTAGTTTCTCAGGCCAGGACCATCTCTTCTCTTTGCCTCCCGTCTCCATCTGTGAAATGGGAGCGTAGCTTCTGAGTTCTGGATCTACTGAGTCTGGCCCCCGAAAACCCCATGAGCCTGCCCTGGAACCCCTGACTCATTCACCCTGGCCGGTTGTCCAGAGGCACAAGTTGCAGGGGACAGAGAATATGAAAACAGGACTTTGTCGGTGGTGGTGGGCATGGCCGACAGTGGGGGTGCACTAAGAGGAATTTCGTTCTGTGCAGAGCAGGGAGATAGCAGGGGGGATACTCAACACTGGATATGGGTGCTCTCCGGGCAGGGGCCAGCCTGCACGTGCAGAAGACAATAGAGGCAGAGTAACCCCCTGTGCTCCAGCCCCTGCCTGTCTGGCAACCTGCGTTCTGCTGGGGGCCCTGTCTTCCTCCAGATACGCCCCCACGCTGGCCTTTACCCCGACCCTGGGCTGGCAGGCACCATAGAGAATGTGCTCCAACAACAGGCCGGCTTCCGGCTTCCGCATTGGGAGCGCTTCCTCCAAATGTTTTCCCTGGTCTGATTTTCAATATGGCCCCGTGGGGTCAGGAGGCGGATGTCATGGCCGGTCCCCGTCCTAATTAGCAGTCATGTCCAAGTTCATACGTTGAGGAAAAGAAATGCAAGTTCAGTTCCAAGCTTTTTTTTCCCCCCTCCCTCTCTAGTGTGCTCTCTCTCTGCTAGAACTCTTAACACTTTTGCTTGCTTATTTCTTTAACTTTCAGAGAGACATAAAAAAGTGATTTTTGTACCACCCTCGGCATAGACATTAGCGATCATTTGCAGTCATTTTTGGCTTTCCTTTTTTTTTTTTATTTTTTTGCTACCCGGCACCTGGCGTGCCGGGAATGGACAAAAGCCATTTTTCTAAGTACCAGCGTTTGAAATTATTAAGTGTTCATTAAGCACCCCCGGTGCAAAACACTCTCCGAGGTGTTTGTTTCTCAATTTTCCATAATTTCCTTATTTTTCTCCCCTCGCTAAAGGCAGATTGAAAAATGAACTCGGCGCGTTCCAGTCTCTGAATCATAGTTAATGCGCGACGCCCCCTCCCTCAACCGCGCTTGTTTTCCTCCTGCCTTATCAATCCGATAAAGTTCTTTTGCTTTTTAACCCCCTCCTCGGGGACTGGAACTTTTGCTTTATCCCAGCCTCCTGGCTGGGGGGAGATGGACAGGACCGCCCCGACCACCCCTCGCCCCCCGACTGCAGGCTATCGCCAAGGGGCTGGGCAGCCGGTGCAGCACGGCTCCTAGGCTGCGGCTCCCCCCTGGCGCAGTCGGGGTGCTGGGCAACCGCCCGCGGCCCCCCTCGACCCCGCGGGCCCGCACCCGGGGGGCCTAGGGGGGGCCGCAGCTCGGTGCAGTCTGTTCTGGAAAAATACAAAGCCCGAGCCCCCCTCCCATCCGCCTTCACGGCTCCGTGACTCCGGCTCTTACAAGAGCGGGGAGGGAAAAAAAAAAAAAAGGCTGTTTTTCTCTTTTCCTTTCTTTCTATTTTTTTGACAACAACCTCACATAACCTCAAAAAGTTAGCCATGAATTTACCAAAACTTTTTTATGAAACTATTTTAACCTCTGGTGGGGGTTAAAAAACAAGTTCTGTGAATTTATTACCCGGAAAAAAAGCGAGGCATGACTTTGTATTTGCTGCGAAAGCCTCTTGCAAGCTTCAAGGGCGCCCCCTAGCGCCGTCTGCGAGAAGCGCAGCCCGCTCCGCCGCCGCCCGGAGCCCGCGGGCCGGCTGCGGTTCCGAACCCGCTGGACCTCCGGGCCCGAGCCTCCCCGCGCTGCCTCCCCGCCGGGCGCCCCGGGGCTCTGCCCCAATGTCGGGGACCCTCGAGCGCGGTTATTTAGCGTGCTAGAAAGTTCGGGTGGGCAAACTCAGGGCGGTTTTAGCTCCAGGAGGGGAGAACCGGGTTTGGACCCAGGGCTCCCGGGTCGGTTGGAAGTGGGCTGGACCCCTACTCTGCAGGGGACGCCTGACCTTGTCCCCGCACGCCCGCCCGCGACCCCGCTGGTTGGCAACGTTTCTTTGCTCTCACATCAATCCCTCCCAGATGTGCCCGAGGAAGGCTTGCCTAGCAGGCTAACCGAGGTCGGCGCCCACCAAGCACCGAGCACCCGGGGAGGCTGCGGTGGAGAGAGGGGCTTGCTGGCATTCTAGGGGCGAGGAGTGAGCGAAGGGGGAGAGAGAAAGAAAGGACGGACGGGGCGTTGAAGGACCTTTCGAGCCCCCTGCCCGGAGAGATGGAGACAGAACCCAGGATTCTGCTGCAAAACGCCGGCTGGCTCCGGGCTCTGCACGCTGCTCGGGGCTTGGGAGCCCTTCCCTTGCCAAGCACGGGAGACGTCTCCCTTCTCTCCAACTTGGAAACACACTGGTTTTCTTTCAGAGCTAGCTAGCCATGTTTTCCAAACGCACACGGAAAAAAAAATATTAAAAAGCAAATGTTCCGAAGCAGACCGGCAGGAAAGAGTCATGGAGCAGCCTGCCCAGGAGAGGCAGCGGTGGGAGGCCCGAGGCCGGCTCCACTAGGAGGAAGCCGGCTCCTCCAAGTCCTGCCACCTGCAGCTATGCTGGCCTAGGGAACCGGCCTAGTGCTTCCGTGCCTCAGTTTCCCCACATGTGAAAAGGGGGATGATAGTGGTACTCCCCAAAATATATAATTCAGAACAATATTTAGCATCATGGAAGTCTTAGCTACGATGTGGTCACAAATTCAGTTTGCTCTTCTTCTTTTATCTCTATGGAGAAGCCAGAAAGTTAGAGTTAAATGAAATCTCCCGGTTTTTAACATGGTGGTAATTTCTCTCTCTCTCTCTCTCTCTCACACACACACACACACACATGGGCCCAAACACAGTCGGCTAGCTTTAGACCTTTATTTTATTTATTTATTTTTTTTGTGTGTATATATATATATATATTTATATAAATTTTTTTTGGTGATACTGGGGATTGAATCCAGAGGCAGTTTACCTCTGAGCTGTACCTCCAGCCCTATTTTATTCTTAATTTTGAAACAGGGTCTTGCTAAGTGCTGAGGGTCTCTCTAGTTGCTGAGGCTGGCCTTGAACCTGTGATCCTCCTGTCCCAGCCTGGGGATGACAGGCGTGCAACACCATGCCTGGTGAGACCTTTAATTTATGGGCTTCCAGGAGGCCCTGGGGAGATGGGGGAGGAGAAAGGGGCCCAAGGCCACCTCTCCCTGCCGTCCCACATCCTGGTCACTTGAGCCAAGCTCTTTGGGGGTGAATGGATTTGGGGGAAACAAATCCAGTCTCCCCCTGCAATAATATAGGAAGGCATCTATTGTTTTGTACGTGCAACCAGGAACATTTTCCAAAGTCACCTTGGGAAGGGATGGCACCCGGGGGACTTCCTCTTCTCATCCCGGGACACTCTATTCCCTCTGGACAGGTGTGTGTTCCGTGCCCCACTTTCTCACCAGCTCAGGTACCTGGCGGTAGTATCTCATCTGTGGTTAGGTCCCATCTTTTTCTAGACTGGCTTCTCTGGTGTCCCGGAGGCCCCCATGCTACTGCCCCAGAGGGCAAGAGGGCGTGGGGTGCCTCTGCTGTCCAGCCCTAACCCGGGCTCCCCTGGTCCCCCCACTAGCATGTCCCAATGCCCTGAGGAGGTGCCTCCCACCTGCTCTTCCTGATCACGGCTTCGCAGCCCGGGGCGAGGCACCTTCCTTGGGGGGGGGCACGCTGCATTCAGGGGCTATTTACCGGGCATCGGTTGTGCGTGAGACATTGTCTCTTGAAGGGCAAAGCCAGCACATCTCGCTGCGCTCCTATTGTGTCCTGAAACGCTCACGTTTACAGAGAAAACAACAGAAATCGTTTGCCGCAGCGACTCCCAAAAGCACAGCCGTGAGGACCACGGAGAGCCAGAGGCGCCCTCCGCATTTACCTTTGTTCAAATGGGTTAAATACAATGCTATTGATTTTTTTTTAATCCGTACATTAGTGACTCAAAAGAAATTGGTTTTGTATGTTTTAATATGAAAGCAATTATTTCCCTTTTAAAATTGCTTCCTGTGTCTGTAGGGTTTTGTATTTGGTGGGTTTTTTTTCCTTTTCTTTTTCACTCCGTAGGGTAGAAGGCTGTGCACCGCTAAGTGGGGGAAGGCGCTGTGTTTTCACTTATTAATTTCTATCTGTTGTGTTTAATTTTCATTCATTTGGATTCATTTAAGTAACATTTCATTATAGATTCAATGCATAAAATATTGCTTTTTTTAAATTAAGAAAAGGGAAACCTTATTAGTCAATTTTAGGTAACCGTATTAAAGCTGGGGACACACTTGACCCGGCTCACTCTGGTCTCCTTGAAAGGCCAGGGGGGGGCTTTTCATTTTGTTTGGTTTTATGCTTTTTTTCCGGTCTCTTCCTGTCTTTTCTGCAGCCGGTTTATCCAGACTCGCCTCTGTCCTGACAGCCTAGTCTCTCGATGCGTCCGAGGACACGGGGCATATTTCTTCTCTGCTTCCCGTTTTGCCGCTCAATAAATTTGAGGAGTCACCATGCAGTCATCTGGGTAGTTAGATAAGGAAGGAAATGATGGTTTCTCTATTAGTTTGCTGAGAAGAATGGGGAGTAGATTCATCAATGTCGGCTGCAAATGCCTGTTTATGAAAAGACTGGCTTCTTCCATCAAAGCCCTGATTTGCTTTTCAGATGCGGGGACCCTGCATGCCCTCTGGGGACAGGAGCAGCCGATCAAGCCTTGAATTTTAAGTCTGTCATTAGTTCACATTAGGCAAATCTTTAACCCCACTTTTAACTGGTGGAGAGGGTGCTGGTGTGTGTGTGTGTGTGGGGGGGGTAATCGGGCTTCCAGGCGCCCACCTCCTTTTTCTCTGGGGGGTAAAGGAAACCTCCTTGTCTGTAAGAGGTGGGAGAATGCTTTAGGGATCAGCCACAATTCTTGGTGGCCATGGATTAAAATCCAACTCAAAAAAGCTTAAGCACAAAAGAAAGTCTGTTTGTTCTTGGGATGAAAGGCCTAGGTAGCTAGGGCTGGATCTGGGGACTGAAAGAACGCCCCCACGGTTCTGGGTGTGGCTCCTCCAGTCCAGTTGGTTCCCTTCTGCATCACCTCCATCCCTAGGCACTTGATGGTGCCCAGGGACCCCAGCTTGCATCCCAACTGCTCAGTGATTGAAGTAGAGAGACATCTAACCAACCAACTCTAATCTAGAGAGATTTGGTGTACATGCCTCGCCCCCTAGCCCTCAATTGGCTACGTGGCAAGATGGAGAGAATGTGCCCACTCCAAGGGATGGAGGTGAAGGGACAAGTCCCAGGCTGTATTGAGAAGGGATGTTCCCTGAGGGAGCATGGGGGTGGTGGTGGTGGTTATGTTGAACAGAGCGAAAAGCCCATGTTGATCTCAACCTCCTCCTGCCTCCTCAAAGGCAGAGGAGATCAAAGACCTGCCGATCAAAGATTCTGCACCCAATGTGCCACAAATCCCTGTTTCCAGCAGGTGCAGATGGTGCCAGGCCCCAGGTCCCCTTCTAGACCAGGTGTGTGCCCGTTCCCATCTCACCTGTTGGCTGTCTGCAGCTCCAACCTGTATCCTTCTCCAAAGGATTGACCTTGGGTGATAGGACCATTCTGCCCTCCAACACAGACACACACACACACACACACACACACACACACACA
>PVJS01002388.1:0-40390 GCA_004027185.1 Glis glis | reverse complement strand
GGGGTGTAGTGTCTACACTCTGTAGAGCTGAGGCGACTTCCCCAGAAACGACATCTTGGCCTAACTTCTTGCTCCTCTTGCTCCCTGCCAGTTCCTCCCAGGAGCATCCCTGCAATTAATCACTTCCATGACAACCCAAGACCTCAGTTATCTGCAAATCATGAAATGCAGTTATTTACCACTTACGCCCGGACATTTATCAACACCCAGATCGAAAAGAGTTTGGGAGCCAACTTGAAATCGAACACGTAAAGATATACGTGAAATAGGCCCACCTCTGCTTGCCATGTTGAACTTCGCGAGCGAGGTGCCCATGTCCCTTTAAATCACCCATTACATAAAGTATTAGTTTGGTGGTATTATGTATTCTGCTCACATTTCACGACGCAGTTCTAGCTGAACTTGTCCCATTCGACTTTGATCACGTCTTTGTCATCACTAGAGCCACTGGCCTGAGTCATCTAATAGGGTTTTCAGAGCACAGCATTTTACTTTCACCCCGGCTCTTTGAGATTTAGTACTTTTAGAATCCGAGCACAATGCCATCATAGAAATTGGTCCCCAGCCATAAGCGCCCGTCACATAATATGAGGACAGTGGCTTTCATTTCTCCAGTAGGTACCCATTTGCAATTTCTTCAGATAAACATGTTCTCTTTTGCTGTTAAAAGCAGCCTTTAAGAGATTTGTTTACCACAACAGCCAGTGCTTATAATTGTATCCCAAATGCCCAGGAATAATGACGAAATTGGCGATAAAGGTCCCCCCTCTCGTCACCTTTCTGGAAACTAATTTTGTCAGTTGATGTCGGTGAGTGACTCAAGCCAGCATTAATTGGCATCATTTCAGGCTAATGTGCCTTCCTGAATAGTATTTTGCAATTCAAAAGGAAGTACGGATGTTCTTCAGCTTACAATGGGGCTGTGTCCTCATAAACCTATTGTAAGTTGAAAATATCTAAAGTCCAAAATGCATTTAATACCCCTGGAACATTCTAGCTTAGCAACAGGGTACACGGGGAGGAGCAGTAGTTTTCCACTGGGATATGTTTTTACCGCCTCTGCACAGCATCCGGACAGGTGAGGCACCTCGGAGAGAGAGCCTAGGAAAAGACCCCAAACCGGAAGTGCAGTTTCTGAGTATACGTCGCTTTGGTACCCCCTTAAAGTTGAACAATGGTCAAGCCAACCATAATAAGGTGGGAGAGAATTCCCTATGAAATGGGAGACTTCTTATGGGTTTGAAGATAAGGCGACTCTCTTTCCTGAGGGATAATTTTTGGGGGAAATAACTTCTCTACAGGAAGACCCCATAGTTGAATGTCTGCTCTCAGTTGTCAGACAAGGGACCGAAATGGGAGCTGTGGTTCTTGCTGGTTGAAGATGCTACATTCTGAAAGTAAAATGAAATTGGGTTGGGCATGGAGAAGGAACACATTCTTTATTTTAATATAAACAGAGGTAGAAAAAGACCCACTATGTACACGGTAATCCAACCTATGGGGACATTTGGGAGCAACTATATTTTCCCATGTATTACCTTCAATAGTCATTCATTTTAACCTTCTTTATTATGAACATCTTTATTCTCAAATTCCAGTTAAGATCATTGTTCAGCCATGTTATAATTGGTTTCTAATTGTCTTATATTATCTAATATGATTAATAATAGGAATAATCTTAGCTAATATCAGGGGGTATTTACTATAGACCGGTCACTATGATGAGCCGTTTTATCATCTCTTTTAAAATGTTTGACAAAAAATAGTGCAATAATGATAGTCCTTTTAAAAGACAAGAAAACAGGCATAGGGAGGTTCAGTGATTCACTAGTGGCTATATAACAAACAAGAACTGTGAATGTAGACGGTCTGACTCCAGACCCAGGTTAGTAAATGCTGTCCATCCCATTTCAAACCACATGGTTATAGATGGAAACCCCAAAGTGTAGTATACTTACCACTGTGATTTATAAATATATAGCTCTAAAAACCGGTAATTAAAATGTACCTATTAATCAGCATAAATGTACATGCAAACATTTCATACCAGAGGTAACCATAGACATACTTGCTACCCAGCGGTGGCTCTTCTATCAAACATGCTCACCCAGGATGTCAGGCAGCTACTGCTGTGTAACAAAACACCCCGGAACTCAGTGACTCATAATGATAAGTATTTATTATTGCTCACGGAGTATTTATTGTTCCTTTGGTTTAGCTGGTTATCCTGCTGATCAGAGCCAGCCTGGCTGATCTGACTGGGCTTGCTCACCCCCTGTGGGGTCAGTTGGGGGAACTGTGGGCAGATTGGTGGAGGGACTATCTGGTCTAGAATGCCTCACAAGGGTGGATGTTGATTGGCTGTTGGCAGGGCCATGAGGGATGGGTGAAGTAGATGTCTCCCCACTTCCCAGGAGCAGTGGGCATGGAGAGAGAGAGAAAGAGAGGGGGAGAGAGAGAGAAAGAGAGGGGGAGAGGGAGAGAGAGAGAGAGATAGGGAGAGAGAGATTAGAGATAGAGAGACAGATAGAGATAGAGGTAGAGCACAGAGGAGCAGGCAGGCTTCCCGGGACCTAGGTTTCCAATGGGCATGGCATCTTCTGTTGTATTTTGCTGGCTGAGAGGAGTTCTGAGACCAGCACAGATTTGAGACTCTGCAAGTCACACCGCAAAGGCTATGGATACAGGGAATGGTGAAGAATTAAGGCTTTTTTTTTTCCAACCTGTCAACTATACCGTCTATTTGGGGGCACGTGTAGCAATTTAGACAACATTTGCTAGGAACTTCTAATAATCAGGGTTAGTTCACTTGTTAAGGTAACCAGTGGTCTGGATGGTCATCTGGGTAGGACAGCTGGTCAAGGACTTCACCAGGGACCTAGGAGCCTTCTGTTTTCCTGCTCCGCTGCCTCTACCCTGCACCATGAACTCTGTGGGTAGCATAGTCACTGCGGTCAGTGTGGTCAGGGAAGAGGAAAGACCCAAGGCTGGGGCTACGCCTTTAAAAAGTGCCCCGGAGGGCTCCCAGCAATCCCTGCTTGCACTGCGTTGTGTAGACCTGGGTTACAATGCCACCCTGGCAGCAAGGAGTCTGGAGAAGAGAGTCCTACATAGCACCGAGGTTGTGTTGGTGGGACAAGAGGAGCACTGGGATTACATACCTGTAATCCCAGTCCTTGGGAGCCTGAGACAGGAGGATTGCAGGTTTGAGGTCAGTCTCAGCAATTTAGTGAGACCCTCAGCAACTTAGTGAGACCCTGTTTCAAAATAAAAGCAATAAAAAGGTCTGGGGGTGTAGCTTGGAGGTAGAATGCCCCTGGGTTCAATCCTCAGTACCAAAAACAAACAAAAAATAAAATAGGGTTGGGGTGTAGCTCAGAGGGAGCTACACCCCAACTGGGTTCAATCCCCAGTACCACACACACACAAAAATTAAAATAGGGTTGGGGTATAGCCTTGAGGTAGAATGCCCCTGGGTTCAATCACCAGTACCTACCAAAATAAATAAATAAAAAAAATATAAATAATTAATTAAAAAATAAAATAGGGCTGGGGGTGTAGCTTGGAAGTAGAATGACCCTGAGTTCAATCCCCAGTACCAAATAAATAAATAAATAAATAAATAAATGAATAATAAAAAATAAAATTGGGGGTGTAATTTACAGGTAGAATGCCCCTGCATTCAATCCCTAGTACCAAAATAAATAAATGAATAAATAAATAAATATAAAATAGATAAAAAATAAAATAGGGCTGGGGTATAGCTCAGAGGTAGAATGCCCCTGAGTTCCTACCCAGTACCTACCAAAAAATAAATAAATAAAATAAAATAACATAAAAAATTAAAAATAAAATAGGGCTGGGGGTGTAGCTTGGGGGTAGACTGCCCCTGAGTTCAATCTCCAGTACCAAATAAATAAATAAATAATAAAAATAAATTAGGGCTAGGGGGTGTAGCTTAGAGGTAGAATGCCCCTGCATTCAATCCATAGTATCAAAATAAATAAATAAATATAAAATAGATAAAAAATAAAATTAAAAATTAAAAATAAAATAGGGCTGGGGGTGTAGTGCAGAGGTAGAATGCTCCTGAGTTCAATCCCCAGTACCAAAACAATAAAATATAAAATAGGGCTAGGAGTTGTGGCTTGGAGGTAGAATGCCCCTGGGTTTAATCCCTCATACCTAAATAAATGAACAAATACATAATAAATAAATAAGTGTAAAATTTAAAAAGAGGGGGCATGGGAGTGTAGAAGCAGCAAGTATTATAGCTTTGCATCTGAGGCAATCGCTTAAATGAGAATTTATTAAAAACAATTCTCATTTAAGCGAAGGGGGCACGAGTTAAACACTCGCATGTAACGAGTCATGTGGCCTGGGTTTGGCGGGTCACCTCTGTGAAAGGCAGGGTGCTGACGATCTTTGACCTTCCTCAGATGTCAATCCCGTTGTAACTGCTCAACCCCATCGCTGTTGGGAAAGAATCCCCGAGGTGTAACCGGATGGGTGTGGGTGTGTGCCAATAAAACTTTATTGACAAAAAACAGGTGGAGGGTGAGATTTGGCCGGCAGCTATTGTTTTGGGAAGACTGAAAATGACAGTGGATTTAAAAAAAAATAGGGAAAGTTTCTCTCACAAATAACACTGGGTCATAGTCAAGGTCTCTATGGTTGCTCCAGTGTGCTGAGGACCTGAGCTTTTCCTGTCTTAGTACTCTGCCCTCTTCACCACGGGTCTGCCTTTCTTGGGGTTTAGAATGGCTGCCCCAGCTCCTGCCATTAGATCTGCATTCAGCCACTAGAAAGGGGAAAAGGGAAGGGGAGAGTGCCCACTTTTCCTTAAACAGCATGCCTTGGAAATTAGACTTAGCACTTCCTCTCATATCTCTTTGGCTAGAACTGAGTCACCTGGTTTTGTTTGGCTGCAAGGGAAACTGGGAAATGTAGTCTTTAGCAGAGCAGCTGTGCACCCCAGCTAGAAAGTGGCTTTTATTGTTAAGAAAAAGGACCAGAAATAGGCAATTCACACGCTCAGCCATCGAGTTACGATCTAAACGGGGCTTAGAAAACGTCTAATATTTTCCTCCCTAGAAAGAGCGCTCTCAGTAGTCTTCCAGGGACTATTCACATGCTGTGGGGTCTTGGCTCTGCCCTCACCATGCATCTTTCCAAAAAGCAGGAAACTTGTTCCTTACTGTTCTCTGCAGCACAGTAAAATGTCAAATACAAAAAAAAAAAAAAACCCCAAAACAAAACAAAACAAAAAAACAGAACTTGGAAATTCTAGTCAGAGAAAAACATGTCTTTGTTTATCTGAACAAAGCAAGTGATCTCACTTCAAGAAATTTATTACCAAACACCCGTGTTCGTGTTTACAAGCTTGGAGACTCGGATTCTTCTCCCCAATACCTCCACTTCCAAATGCTCTGTGCTGGACCTCTCTGCACCTTTGCCCGCCCCCACCCCTTCTAAACAAGGAGCAAGCCCCCCCCCCCAGGTCCCCGGGACTCCAGGGCTGCCCCTTGGCGTCGGGTTCTCCTCCTGTGTCGCGTTCTCCAGTCATCCGGGCTTTCCCACCATCGCCCACTGAAGAAATCTCAAATTATACGGTGAGCTCCGGTAATAACAGTAGTGGAAACACCTTGCTATTATTTATACCGAGCAAGGCGTGCGGCTCCCCCAGCGCGGCAGGAAAGTGTCCCCGTTATTCATAGATACTTTACTCTTCCTCCCAGTGCACCCCACTGGTCTCTCGGGGAGAGCTCATGGATATGCCTACACACCCCGAAAGAAAATTGGTACTGAGCTTAACAGAGGGTTGGAGACACTCAGCACTGGGCATGCCTGGGCCTGGTGGGATCTCCCTTCCCACTGCAGCCCAGCTCCTGATAAAAGAAGGCTGGAGATGGTGGACGTTTTAATCTTTTTTTTTTTTTCCTCCAAATACCTCTAGACCAGTTCCCTTCGAAATTCATATTGAGCTCTAAAGGAAACAACCCCTTTAAAGAAGGGGGGGGGAACCTCTTGATGAATGCAAATTGACATTAAATGGAGTTTAAAAAAACGATCAGGGTTTTTAAATATGATTATAATCAGTGAGAATAGTGGAGCCGAGTCACATCATTATTGATCTCCCTCGTGGGGGTGGGAACGAAGAACTGCTGTGAATTAATCAGAAAAGGAGATTTCTCTGTGAAGCCGGTCCAACCGTGAATTCTCCTTGAGTCCGCTTCTGCCCTGGGACCCCTGACATGCTGGGCCTTCAGTCAACCCTTTGATAAACCTGACGAACCAGCTGGGCATGGTGGCGCACCTTGTAATCCCAGTACTTTGGGAGGCAGAGACCGGAGGATCCAGGTTCGAGGCCAGCCTCAGCTCTCTCTCTCTCTCCCTCTCTCTCTCTCTCTACTTAGTGAGGCCCTCTGCAACTTCGTGAGACCCGGTTTCAAAATAAAGTATAAAAAATAGGGCCGGGGGTGTAGCATGGAGGTAGAACGCCCCCAGCTGCGTTCAATCCCTGGTACTGCAAAAAAAAAAAAAAAAAAACCAACCTGACGAACCTCCCCCCAGGGTCTACAGTCATGCTAGGGGATGGGAGGCATCTCTGAGCAGGGACCCTATTTGAGATTTTGCAGAATGGGGTGGGAAAACAGCCTCTAGCACGGGCCATTTTGGACTCCAATGGACTAGTCTTCATTTATGCCCACATGGTCGTTCTCAATGAGCAGCTATTATGTACTGCACACAGTGTTTGGGGTGTTTGGAACACTGTGGGGATAGAGACTGGCTTCTGGGGGAGTTGATGGTCCCCTGAAGGGAGTGGGGCCTCCAGTCTGCTGCGAGGGAGGATGAGGAAGGGGTCGCCTCCTGGGAGAACAGCCCACATTTTGGAGACTAAGTCCCTGATCTTGAGCTTGGTGCTTGTGACAGCGACACATTTAATTCTACCTCCCTTGCAAGAAGGACTGGGATTTGTCCCATTGTATAGATGGGAAATGGGGACCCAGAGGCACAGCGAGAGAGTGACCGGCCCCAGGTCTCCTTGCTTGTGGGTGGCAGAGGCGGGGCTTCAACCTGGCAGCGGGCATCCCTCTGCCTCTGCACAGAGGTGGGCTTTGGCCTCCCTCCAGACAGCCCGAGGGCCAGGCTTGGCTTCTTGCTTCCCTCCCAGGATAGGAACAGTGAGCTCCTCCAGCTGATAGGCTTCCCGCCTCACAGAGCCGACCCTTGCCCTGAGCCCCTTCTGATCTGAGTCCCAAGGCCGCAGGTGGCCTGGCCAGAATTATGGGGAACTCAGCGGGTTCTGTTTCCCCACTGGACAACAGGAGAGCCAAAGGCAAAGCAGACAACGCACACGTGTGGAATGAGCATCCAGGAACGTGCGTCCTCCGGAGCCAGGGCCTCCACGACCGGCCTGTCCTGGGAGGGAGCCGGAACAAGCTGCCGTCCCCGTCTCTTCTGTCCAAACGGAACTCGGTGCAGACCCAAGGGCCCTGTCTCTTGCTGGGGACTGTGGTCACAGGAAAGTCATTTATCAGACCCAAGTCAACCTTCTGCTTTATCCTAAACACACCACAGAATCAGGGAAGAACCTTAAAGAATTCTCTCAGCTGGGCGTGGTGGCGCACGCTTGTAATCCCAGTACTTGGGAGGCTGAGACAGGAGGATCGAAAGTTCGAGGACAGCCTCGGCAACGTAGCGACACTCAGCAACTTAGCGAGACCCTGTTTTAAAACAAAACAAAAATAATAAAAAGAACTGGGGGTATAGCTCAGAGGCAGAATGCCCCTGGGTTCCATCCCCAGTACCAAAAAAATAAATTAAAAATAATTAAAATTCTCCCCAAGCCCTTTCCAATTTTCCTGCAGCTCAGACTGACAACCGTGCTCATTTGCATCTGTCGTCAATGGGCTAGTCTAGGAAGGTCAGCCCAGGGGCTCACTCAGCGCCCCGGGAGCCCAGAGTGTGAGCCGCTCTGCTCTTGCAGGTGGGCGATGGCACCTGGCTCCTCCCTACTTTAAGAGGCATTTCCTCCTGCTCCTCTATCTGCTTGGAGTTGTTTGGTTGGTTGTTGTCATTCAGAGCCCCTTCAAAATATGCAATAAATGTCTTCTCCCTGACCCCCGGAAGAGGCCCCAGGGTCCTCACGGTTGTGAGACCAAGACCCCTGCCTGGATTCACTCTGTGTGCTGCTGACGTATAATTCTCAATCATTTTGAATAAAGGTCTCACATCTTTGCACCGGGCTCTGCCAACTAGTTTACCCTGGTGGCACAGGGTCCCAGCTACTGTTGAAGGAGGGGGCTGGGAACAAGAGAACTGAAAACGAATGGTGTTGACTTCAAGGAACAAGACTTTGTGGTCACGTCTTAGGAGAGCCACGTTGCCCAAATCCTAGAGAACGGGGAGAAAGCGTGAACTTCTGGAAGGTTCTTAGAGTCCGTCTAGGTTTTGAGAAACTCAAAGCAACAGAAGGATAAGACATCCCTCCCCAAGTCTCTCCCCAGGAGAAAGGAGTTTGCATAGTCCTTCAGAGAACACCTAGGACCTAGGGCTAGTTTTTATTTATTTTCAAAATTATATATGTTTTATATAAAATTATTTAAAATATAAAATTATATAAACTATATAAAATTATAAAAATATTTATATAAAAATATATAATATTTTATATTATATATACATATATTGTGTATGGTACTGGGAATTGAACCCAGGGGCATTCTACCTCCGAGCTACACCCATAGCCCTATTTTATTTTTATTTTGAAACAAGGTCTCGCTAGATTGATGAGAGTCCCACTACTTGCTGAGGCTGTCCTCAAACCTGCGATCATCTTGTCTCAGCCTCCCAAGTCCTGGGACTACAGGAGGGCACCACCATACCCGGCTTAGTTTTTATTTTTAAAGAGACTTTTAATTGTATAAGAAATTTTAGATTTACAGGAAACCTGTGAAGATAATAGAAAGAGTTCCCATGTCCTCCCCACTCAGTCTCCCCCATTATTAGCATCCTTCATTGGTCTGGCAGGTTTAATACAATCAAGGGCACATTAACCATGGATACATAATTAGCCAGGTTTTCTTAGTTTCTCCCTAGTGAGTGCCTGATCTGGGGATCCCATTCAGAATCTCACATGACAGGTAGTTGTCGTGTCCCCTTAGGCATGGCCGTGACTGTGTCCTTCCTTCCCATAGCTGACTAGAGACACCAGGCATCGGTAGGGATGTCCCCTGTCCAGGTATGTGTGAGGCTTCTCTTGTGACTAGTGGGGACTCATGGTGTTGGGGAGGGAGACCCCAGAGGGGACGCGCCATGCCCCTCACATTATACCCTCGGACCGTGCGTGTGGTCATCCTGACTCCTCGCTGTTGATGTCGACCTTGGTCACCTGGCACAGTCTGCCCTCTGTCCCCGGGGTCCCCCACCTGCTCACTCCTCCCCTGCTTCCTGTGATGCATGCTTTAATTAATATTTCTGGAACACGGTCAACTTCGGCCTTCTCCAACCTACCACGTAAGACCAAGTTCACATGGTGTTTACCCAGACCAAACTGTTATTGGGGAAGTAAATTACTTATATTTTCCTTGAATGGATTTGATGGGAATGGCATTAGAATCCTCGCGGAGGAAATATACCTTGAGCCTATAATCAGAGGAGAGATGTTACCTATAAAAAAAAAGAAAATAAAGAACCATAGGGTACATTTCTGCACGGAAACCTATTTTAAATTTTATGATTTTCCCTGTACTATTTCATCAGCTCCCATCCCCTCTCCTGGTATTTATTAGCAGGTGGGCACTGCTTTCTCCCCCTCGGAGAACCATTCGAACAGGGGCGCATGCGTCAGAGTCTCTCCCAGCGAGCGCGGGGTTGGCGGAGGCTCAGTGTAGAAAGATGGATAGCCTTGGGTCCTCATATGGAGGGAGAAATATTTCTGAGGTAAATAGACTCATAATTTTTTAAGATAGACTTCTTGAAGGTTGTTTTTGCATAGTGAGGTTAAAAAATGTCTCCAACCGACAGGAAGGATATAGGCTGCTGATTTTTCATGCTGGCTGTTCGTCAGTCCCTACCCTTCCTTCTTTGTAGCAGGCCTCCCGAGCCCCCTTTGACATCCCTGTGAATCCATTCCTTCTTCTGGGCCTAAAATCCTCCAAAGGGGCAGTCCCTTTTCCTGCCTAGATGTAGCCATGTAATGAACAGAGAATCTTGCATCTGTCTGTCACTTGACCCAGCCCACGTGCCACCTGGGCCAAAGATTCCAGCCTGCCCCTCTCGACTTCTCCTCTGTCTTCTCCCAGTTCTAGAAGGAGAAGCCAGTACAGAGGGGTCTTCTTGGTTGCCTGACCTGTCCTTCCAAGGAGTTTTCTCCTGGAGGTCACCCTCTGCCCTTCCTCACCAGCTCTTGGTCCTCCAGTGATGAACAGAGATATTTCTGGGGGGGGGGTCCACTCTTGTCCCTTTCTGAAGTATATACTATTGACAAATTTTAACAATAACAGCCAAAGTTTGTGTTTTTCTGTTCCCTGCTCAGCTTAAGAAGAGAAGAAAAGGTACTCCCCCCCCTTTCTTTCTTTTTCTTTTTTCTTTGTTCTGAAGATCTTGAGGGAGAAGCCAGGAGTATAACAGAACTCTCATCTAGAAAATGTCCCCGAACCCGCAATTACCGGAGCGTCGCAGCCCTGTTCAGAACCGGAGGACGCATTTCTACATAATGCCCCTTTTAAAGGTTATTATCTGCCTCCTGCCTTGCCTGCTCCTCTCATCCCTTCCCTCTCGCATTTATTAGAGGCCAGCCCAGGTTGTTCACCCAGAAAGAACCTTCAAAATAATGAACTATACTTAATAGTTTTTTCTAGTGGTTAGGGGACCATTCGGGGAAGAAAATGGATAGCCTTGGGTTCTGGATAATGGACAGAATGGGAGAAGTAGTTTTTGAGATCAGATGGACTAATGATTTTTCAAAACAGACTCTTTTTTTTTTAAGGTTGTTTTCCATGGTTGTCTGAAAAGCCCTTATGTAGGATAGAAGGGCGCTCGCTGGGCGCCATCCCCCCCGTACCTTCCTGCTTTGCCTCCCGCCTGAGAACTTTGTCCCCGGAGTCTTTTGGAGACCCCAAAAGTTATTCTCCTTGGAGGGCTTCTCAAGACCACCCCCACTATTGGGATACTTGTGAGGTCCCCCCCACAGGAAGATGTCTTTATTGGTAATAATTACTCATCCTGAATCAATATGGCGTCGGCTGCCAGCCCTGGTTCAACAGCACCCAGGGATGCGGTGCCTGGAGCTTGGTGCAGGAGGCCGTGGCTGCCAGACCAATAGCCAACAGATAGGCCCATGTCCCTCAGCACATCCAGTCCCAACCAGCATTCCCCTGTCCTCCACCCCAAGGCAGGATGGGCTGATACAACACTTAAAAATGCAGGCCACCTGGTTAAATGTGAATTCCTCATCAACAAGGGACGCATCTATTTGTTAGCGTAACTATGTCCCAAATATTGCACAAGGCATACTAATGCTGCAGATGACTCCTCGGTTGTCTGAAATTCGCATGAATCAGGCATTCCTTCCTTAAGGGGACTCGGTGGGGGCCACAGGCCTTCCCCCTTTCTGGAAACATCCTCCCTGGGTGACTCCGTGTGTTTGGACGTTGCAGATCTGAATTCTCTTTTTTCATCATGATCCTTTTGGGTTCCTGCTCATGCCTGCCCAGTTGGCCTGGGACCCTTCTTCCAGCCAGGTAGAATTCTGGGCTGTTATTCCAACCCTTAGCTGGTTACCTCTTTCTTATGAGGTGCGGGGCTGGTTCCCACCTGCCAGGCAGCTGGACCCCCAGTATCCCTGGACTCAGTACATTTTTATTGCCCTCTCTCCCCCAACCTGGGCTGCTGGACACAGATAAGACTTTTCCTTCCCAGGGCCCTGTGTAGCAGCTGGACTCCCTGCAGGAAGGGGAGGGTGTCGAGGGTCTTTACTCTGTTATTTCCAAATGGTGACAAGTCATACTCATGTCCCTTATTTTCTTTTCTTTTCTGGCTTTTTTTTTTTGGTAGTGGTGGTACTGGGGATTGAACTCAGGGAGTATTCTACATCTGAGCTACACCCCTAGCCCTATTTTATTTCAAAACAGGATCTCACTGAGTTGCAAGGGCCTCACTATGTTGTTGCGGCTGGCCATGAACCTGCAATCCTCCTGTCTCAGCATCCCAAGTCCTGGGATGGATTACAGGCGTGTGCCCCCATGCCCAACTATGTCCCTTCTTTTCAAAGCTCACTCAGGGAAGAAGGGTTAATTTCCGTTTCTCTTTGAAACTCGTGAGGGAGCAGGTGAGCGTCGGAACTGCACCCTTCCGGCTTAGAAAATACACTCCGAAGCCGCTATCGGCGCGGTCTTCCATACAGGGTACATTTCTATACTTAAAACCTATTTTAAATTTTATTATCCACCTTATGCTATTTCATCCCTTGCGCCCTCTCCCCCTCGTATTTATTAGAGGCTGGGTATGGATTTCTTTCCCTGAGAGAACTTTCATGATAATGAAGTGCTCTTGACAGCGCTCACAGAGACGGCGGGATGGGAGGGTGTTTTGTAAGGAAAATGGATAGCCTTGTTTTCCTCGGTAGGAGAGAAGGATGTGAGGCAAAGTAGACTAGTAATTTCTCAAAATAGAAGTTTTGAAGGTTGCTTTTGCATAGAGAGTTCGAAGCTCCTCGAGAGGACGGAAAGCCTGTGGGCATTATAATTATTATTATCCCGCTCCCCGGCAGGCGGCTGGGGGGCCGGCCCACGTCATGTATGCATGTTTCTTTCCCTTTCTGCACATCCATTTCTTCTTCTTCTTCTTTTTCTTCTTCTTCTTCTTCTTCTTCTTCTTCTTCTTCTTCTTCTCCTTCTCCTTCTCCTTCTCCTTCTCCTTCTCCTTCTCCTTCTCCTCCTCCTCCTCCTCCTCCTCCTCCTCCTCCTCCTCCTCCTTCTTCTTTCTTTCTTTCTTTCTTTCTTTATTTTCACGAGGGGCCCGAGTGAGAAAACCAAGCCTCATCGGTGCCCGGTGCTTCCGGCCCTCATTCTTTGATGGATGTTCATGTCGCGTCTTCATTATTTTTCTGTCAGCCTGCCTAGAAACAGGGTAAACGACTTTATTCCACAGCTGTTATGTTAGTTTAAGCGGGGTGCTCTCTGTCTGATTTGAATTCAGTGATCACCTATGTTTAAAGATAAGGCCGGGAGATGTCACCAAGAGATTCACAGTGACAGTGGCTTAAGCTCAGGTCCCCCCTTCATCTCTGTTTATGGGACCTCAGTTGTACAGGCTTGGTTCCCATCTCTCTCTGCAAGCCTTCGGATCAGACCTTGGGACTTCTGTTGAGAGACGATTTGGGGAAGGGAATCCTATGTATCCAGTTGTCTTTTATCCCAGAGTGTAAACCCAAGCGGACAGCTCTGGGCCCAGGTGCCCATGGCTCGCCCCCTCCTCCCAACTCTGCCCCTAACCAGGTCCAGGGCTGGGCTCTGGGAACTGCCCGGAGATTGGAGGGAGTCTCTCCAGATTGTCTTCTCTCCTTTCGAGGGAGGTTTGCATGCTTATTTTTCCATTCTTTCCATACCCCTGAGCTCCTGGGTGTCATCTCTACACAGCTGCCTGTCTGCCATGAGACGCATCTCCCTCATACTCTGCAAGCCTTCTCCAGGTGGAATTTTCTGGATGCATGTTTGCATTTTTCTGCATCTGGGAGAGAAAGGCTGCCGATCATGGGATTCCTTCCCTGCATTGCTCTACACCTGCAGAGCAGATTCCTTTCATGGGCAGAGGGGCAGAAACCTTCAGGAAGGATATCGGGACTTTTTCCATATCTCCTGGGTGGACTTCAAGGTGGTCCTCCTAGGTCAATAGCTGTTTTTTTTTTTAATCTAGAAAATAGAGTTCCTGATCTGTTTTTGGCAGAATTATTTTGAAGGCTCTAGTCTTTCTTTTGGATCCTCTCTCTTTCCTTCCCACAGTGCTTGTAGTCCTGCCTATATTTTTCAGGTGGGCTTTGGGGCTCACAAGCAACCAAGCTTTTTAATGTCTAATTCGTTCTACCCCGACTGATTACATTTCGTCGAAGACGCGGGCTCTGCTCTGAGTCTGGCGGAGTTTCTGAAGTGGAAAGTCCTCTGATCCCAGCTTCACATCATAAAGGAGAGGATTTCTAAAGCTGGCGCCAGGACAAAAGCGCGGCTTCATAGAATTCTGTAGGAAGTGGATCCATCTCCTCCCATTATTCTTCTCTCTCCTTTGTGGCTCCTGTCTCAGCTTCCAAGTTACACATGACCTTGAAGTTCCAGTCCCCATCATCTTTTCATAGCAGGGCTGAGCTAACTAACGCTGGGTGTTTTATCCTCCACTTTGGTCTGAAAGAACTCATGACCGTCCCCCCCTCCCTTTTTTATTGGGAAGCCCTAGAAACCAGGTAGGGGCTTTTGCTGAGGAAATACCTCTGAAGCTGCCTCGCGGGGTGTCGCGGGCACCTGAGGACCCTTTCTTTTGAGGTGGAAATCTTGAGAAAAGATGAAGCCAAGTTGAAAATATTTCAATTATCCCAGTTGAGTTTTTTCATTATTAAGAAAACGGCATCTATAAAATAAGCCAGAAGGCATTCATTCTAGAGGAAATCTTGGTTATGAACTTTTTTTTTTCTTTTTGTGGTACTGGGATTGAACCCAGGGGCATTCTACCTCTGAGCTATACCCCTAACCCTTATTTATTTATTTATTTATTTATTTATTTATTTTGTTTTGAAACATAGTCTCGCTAGGTTACTGAGAGTCTCACAACTTGCCGAGGCTGTCCTCAAACCTGCAATCCTCCTATCTCAGCCTCCCAAATAATGGGATTACAGGCGTGTGCCACCATGCCCGGCTGATTATGAACATTTTCAAACTTTTATTTTGGGCAACTTCTTTCTCCTCCCTTTATCTCGGTCCCCTTGCTTTTGAGTAAGGCTTAAGAATTCTGTCCCTGTGCCAGCCTTTCCATTCCTGAAAAATTTGAGGCTGGCTCTTCCACTAATATCGCTTAGGAGAATTATCTGATTGGATTAAGGTTTTCAGCTGTGCGAATACCAGCCCTCCCCTTACAACACAAAAGGCAAAGAACTTTGTGATGACAGGGACTTTGGGTGAGAAAAACATAACCAAAGGCCCAAGAGATGGAATTTCTGAATGCGTGGGGGAAAACACCGGGCAGATTCCTCCATCCTCTGCTGATTTTCTTGTCAAATTAAGTTTTATAGTCTGAATTTCAGTTTGAGCGAAGACCTAGATTCTCCCTCAACATTTATCTTTTCACAGAGACTGAACCCAGAGTGGTGGTGTTGTTGTTTTCTTTTCCTAAGGTGATTAGAAAATCAAAATTGATGAGGCTGACTCCCCGGTTTTCTTGCTTGTCTCTATTTCGAGTTTGACACCAACCTATTTCCTCCCCCCTCCCAGGATTAATGAGGAAGCGAAAGCAAGATCTTATTATCGCCGAAATAGATCCATTTCTCCCTTTTAAGGATGCAGGATTTGAGGAAAAATGAGCTCTCCCCAGTACCTCAATTGTATTTCGAGAAATGGATTGTCGTTTACGGACTCATTTAGTAATGAGAAACATCGAAAATAATAATGGAAAGCAGAGATGTGCTCGGTTTCCATCTCTGCGTTATAGATGGCAAATCGCACTTTCAGCAATTGTATTATTTCTCTCTTTACCCCTCTTCTTTGGCTCCTGAAGTTCTAGGTACAGGCTTGCAATCTGGGTGCAGACTTTAAGGGTTGATGTGGAACCGGAGTGTCCACTATGAATCTTTCAGGAAAAGAAAAGAAAAGAAGAGAAAAGAAAAGAAAAGAAAAAAGAAGAGAAGAGAAGAGAAAAGAAAAGAAAAGAGAAAAGAAAAGAAAAGAAAAGAAAAGAAAAGAAAAGAAAAGAAAAGAAAAGAAAAGAGCCAGGCATGGTGGCGCACACTTGTAATCCCAGTACTTTGGGAGGCTGAGACCGGAGGATCTGGGTTCGCGGCCAGCCTCAGCTTGCTCTCTCCCTCTCTCTCTCTCTCTCTCCCTGTCTCTCTCTCTCTTTACTTAGTGAGGCCCTCCGCAACTTCGTGAGACCCGGTTTCAAAATAAAGTATAAAAAATAGGGCCGGGGGTGTAGCGCGGAGGTAGAACCCCCCTGGGTTCAATCCCCAGTACCGCAAAAAAAAAAAAAAAGAAAAGAAAACAAACTCTGACAGGGAAATGTTAAAATGATTGCCTTTCATCAAAGAGATAGAAGAGAGTCGAGTATCGCCACCCAAAGTAGTTTCTGAAATAAACTAATAGTTTATTTCAAATAAACAAAGTAGTTTCTGAAATAAAATGTCTGCTTACTTCGAAGAGTCAGGCTTTTGGAAAAACCACGTTAGGAGAGAGGAATAGCCCAGGCGTGAGGCTAGGTTTTGATAAATGGATTTTTCCATTCCTTGGGCCGCGTTGCTCTGAGATACAGGGGCTGAGGCCTCGTGGCCCTGCGCGCCCTCCTGGGTGGCTTTGTGAGGGACATCTTAGCAAGTCCTCAGGCTGTCCACTTCTGACACTCGAGCCAGATTAGGTATCTGCGGGATTCAGAGCTCATCTCTCGGTGGCATTTACCACGGTTCTAATCATTGCATAATTACATCCTAATTTTCTTCTCTTCAGCTAAGTGTACACTACATCAACTGTGTAGAATGGTGCTCCTTCAGTTATTAGCAACGAGCCTGTATCTAATTCCAGGGCAAGGCTGGGGGTGTGTGTGTGGGGGTCGTCTTTTCTTTCTCCTCTCTCATCTACTTTCCTTCCCACTGGAATCTCTTGGATTCTGCACAGAACTGAGCTTTTATTTTATTTTATTTTTTTGCGGAACTGGGGATTTAACTCAGGGGCATTCTACCTCTGAGCTACATCCCCAGCCCTAATTTTTATTCTTTATTTTGAAATAGGGTCTCGCTAAGTTGCGGAGGGCCTCACTAAGTAGCTGAGGCTGGCCGCGAACCTGGATCCTCCGGTCTCAGCCTCCCAAGTACTGGGATTACAAGTGTGTGCCACCATGCCCGGCAGAACTGAGCTTTTAAGTGACTTAAACATTTTAACTGGATTCCTGCTTCCTTCCCCCCATCCCCACCCCAGCACCACCATCACTAACATAGTTTAGGGAAAATTCCTTTGAGGATAAAGTCATTCAAGTATCTCCTTTTCATTGAAAACATAAAAGAAAGCAGAAAGAAGTACGTTGACAGGTACTTTCAGGGGTGAAAGGTTGACTGAGTTGCATGTGAGGCACCGAGTTCTGTGTGGGGACGGTGATGTGGTCCTTTGACATCAGCTACAGGAGAATTATTTCCTCTGAGTCTCTGGGTTTGTGTCAGTCTGCCACCAGGAGACGGGGGCACATGGGGTGGGGGCTCCATTGCTTCCCATGTGCCCTGCTCTCTGTCACAAATCACCTCAGATCCTCCCCCCCAAAATGGCGGCCTGAACTCCAGGACTCCCTCCGCCACCACTCCCTCCCTGATCCTCTGACTATAGCTAATGGCTCAGCACCATTATTTTTCCTGTCAGAATTAATAGGGAGATATTCTTTTCCTGAAGCCATTAGTTAAGTAATGTTGCTTACAGAATCGCTGAAACAGGATAACACCTCCTTCTCCAGGGTGTAAATCTTAAGCAATAATGAGGAAATTGCTTAAACACATCAATTATATCCCAAAGCCTGAACTTTTTCTCTCCACAATTTTCATTTAGATTAAGAAAGTTTGAAATTAATGATCCATAAAGTAGATTCTTTTGATTTAATTTTGGCACTAAAGAATTCACAAAAAAATGAGCTCCCCCCCTCCACATGTAGTTCCCCCATTTTCTCCAACAATGCATCCTCTCTTTATATTAGAGCATTCTCTTATTGTCTGGACATGATTAAAGCTTTAACTTACCCAAAGATTTTTAAGCATACTTTCCCACTACAATTTTTTTTTTTTGGCAGAGAAATGGTAAGTGAAGTGTTCTCAAACTGATTGCCTTTCATCAGAGAAAGAGAACAGAAATGAGAACCATCGAGAAAAGTGCTTTCTGAAAAAGAAACTCAGATGATTACCCAGAAGAGGCAAAGTTCCGAAGGAGAAAAAAATCAGAAAAGAGAAAAAAGATGGTAGTACAGAAATATTCTAGATTTGGTTAGAAATGGAAAAAAAACCCACATTTTTCTCTTCTTTTCATGAGCCTCTTGGCTTTTCTCTGCCCAAGAAACTCAACTCTAGTTACCTGTGTGGGAAGATTCATCTCCATCTGTCAGCAGTTTGTCCCGAGCTCTAGACTTTCAGCTTTGCCTGAACACACATGGGTGCATTCTAGGGGTTTTGTTTTCAGTCCAAATTTTTGAGCCAATATCATGATTTGTCTTTCCAAATCATGGAGTAAAGCAAACATGCTTACTATGAAGACAGGAACATCGGCATGTCAAGGGAAGCCTGGCAATTTCCAACCTCGTTGCCCTCAGAGGCCACCAGAGTTAGGCTGGTGCACATCCTTCCACATCTTTCTCCATGTACGTACAAATACGGACTAACACACTTTTTTTTTTTTTTTTTTTACAGAAAAGGACCATGCCATGGTAGTATAGTAACCGGCAACCCTTTTCTTCTTAATGTAATTTATAAAAACCTCCAAGCCACTATTAAATATATAATTTTAATAGTGGCATAAAATCCCCCACCGTGGAGGTACCATCATTTATTTATCCAGCCTTTAGAGATGGGTGTCCATGTTGATTCTGTTGTTTTCCTTCCTGTCGCTACTGTCAACCTTCTTGCTCAGTTTCCCAAAGAGCCATTGCTGGATCAACAGTTTTTCATTACTTATCTCATCTTATAAGATACTACTAAATTACTTTTCAAAAACAGACGCCCTTTCCCATAAATATCTTTTTTTTTTTTTTTGCGGTACTGGGGATTGAACCCGGGGGCATTCTACTTCTGAGTTCCACCCCCAGCCCTATTTTTTATTCTTTATTTTGAAACAGGGTCTTACTAAGTTGCAGAGGGCCTCACCACGAACCTGCGATCCTCCTGTCTCAGCCTCCCAAGTATTGGGATTACAAGAGTGCGCTACCACGCCCAGCTCCCATAAATATCTTTTTAAATGGCATCTTTCAAAAGAAAACTCTGCTTCAGCAAATGGGAAAAGCCAGGGGGAAACATTGCTATCGGATTCGCCAGCACACGTGACCTTCCTAAATAACAAGGGTCACACCCTGGCCTCTTTTTGGCTAAATTCAGGCCGCAGAAATGTTGATTAGCACAGGGTTGCTGCTGTTGCTTTGAAAACGAACGATCAATGTTTTAAAACACATAAAGTACCAATTTCTAGTTATTCCTTCCCTGTGTGTCTCGCTGGAGCAGATCAGCTGTCCCCAGAGCCTGGACATGATATATACACCAGTCACATACACCAGCCTCCCTTGTGAATGTGACTCCTGACCCTTGGTTTCAACCACAGTTTCCCACTCTACCCTCGGCATTGCTGATCTTGGTGCTAGATCAGTCTCTCCTGCACTGCAGGACATGTAATAGTATCTCAGGTCTCTACCCATGCCAGGCCAGGCCTAGAACTCTCCTCCCCAGACCCCACACTACGAATCAGGACAACCCCAAATGTCCCCACACATCACTTCTGGTTAACAACCACCCATGGGAAACAAACCCAGCCAACACATTTTCCTGAGTCGATTTTGAGATAAACTTTTCGAAGACGGTCCCTGGGCAGTGTGGCTGATTTCTCTGGATGTAGAAGGAAAGCTGTAGAATTCTGCACAGGGCCAAGTCTCAAGTCTCCGAGCCGTCTCTGGGCAGCCCCGTTTACTGTGATGAAAACATGGCAGAGGTTAAAGTGGTCAAAACAGGTTCCTCTCGGGCAGAGATGCGGAGGACCGTGGTCACAGGTGGTTCTGAAGCGAAAGTTGCACCTAATCACACACCTTGAAGAGACGATTTTCTAAATACTGGATGGAGAGGACTGAATGAGGCCCTGCATAAAGGTAGACCTCACTTTCACGCACCGTGGTTCTCTCCTGTGGTTTCTTTTGTTCCTGCATCGCTGGGCTGGGCTGGGGGCAGCTCCCTGCCCTCTCAGCTTGCTCTCTTGCTCCCTCTGCAGAGTCCCCCCCCCCCCAGAGAGGAATTCCGAGGTGTGTGGCCATGCAAGTGGGAGGCTGCCAGGGCCCTGCGGGGCTCCCCTTCTCTGACAGCACATCCTACATCTCTTCTAATGACCTCCCCGCATCTTTTCTCATTAGAATTAATGGAGAAGTATTAATTCTTCCCCCAAAGCTATTAGTTAAGTCACCGCGCTCCGAAATTGCTGAAACAAATTCATTTCTCCTTCATTCTGGGGTGTAAATCTTGACGAAGGGGGAGGAACTGCCCAGGTATATCAACTCCATCCCGGGGAAGAAACCCGCATAGACAATTTCCAGTCAGCAACCAGCAACTTTGAAAAGACCGGCAGGCGAAGTGGATTGCCTGGGTTCTGACTCGGTACTTCATGCCTCAAATAGTATTTTATTTTATTTTTTTTATCATCTTCATTTTTCTTTCCCGTGATGGCAGAATCCTATTTGGATTCTGTCTTATGAGACCATGCTCTTATTGTCCGGACATGATCAAATTTTTAACTGAAAGCAAGATTTTAAACATCATTTTGCCTTAAACATAGTTTAGGTAAAGGATGTCTGTGCAGGGGAGACTGCTCAGCCTGATGGCCTTTCATCAGAGAAATAGAAAAGAGACGAGAATCACTAGGAAACGTGGCTGCTCAAAGAACAGATTCGTGTGTGATTACTTAGAGATAAACTTTCCAGAGATCGCATTAGGGTGGCCCAGAACTACCCGAGGCAGCACTTGATAAATACACTTTTCTGGTCCTCTCCCGGGTCGGCCCCTCCCCACCTGCAGAGCTAACATTGGAGGCCCGCACGCCGGACGACTTCTGATGATTTTATGATTGGCACCGACTTCCAATGTCTCCCATCCTCTTTTTGCCCCAGAGAAAGAAGCATCTTTCTGCTGTCAATTCCAGCCAGATTGCTTCTCCTAAAGAGATTTTATGAGCAAACAAACAAAAAATTGTAACAGGATTGCAGAAACAAATGAATTTACTGTCAAACAACCGTGTGACAACACCTCAGGTATAAAATAAAGCCCTGCAGGAAATTGGTTGGGTAATTACATGAATGAATGATTCAGACTTATTAGTGATAAAAGCACACAGAGCAGGCGCAGCACTGGGTGGTCTTATGGCCCCTGTGGCTTTACTCTTTTCCATAGATACAGGTCGGGTCAGGACCCCGTCTCTCCACCTCTGAGCACCGTCTTGCTGTGTCTTTCACAGTGTTCGCTACATTTGCTTGGTGGATTTTTTTTTTTTTGTGTGTGTGTAATTATTTGCTTACCAAATCTCTCCCCCATTAGACGGTAATTTCTGTGAGGGTGTATCTGCCTCGTTTACCGCTAAACAAATTCCCTGTGTTTAGCTCAGCTCCCGGTGCACCGGGAGCTATGCTCAATATTCAGTCGATATTTGGGCTCGATAATATGAGCTCAAAAGTGGGCTCAAAAAACAATGGCTTAAAAAAAATGAGCTCAATAAATATTTGAATCAATGAACGAATAACTGTCCACCATGTGATTGCTTTGAAAGATCTACCCCGCTTTCTTTAAGTAATTGCGAATTTTAATTGCCGGCATGTTGTGCATCCTTTGGTGGCAGGCAATGCTTCTGAACAATTTAATCTCAAATCAATTAATAGTCTGGGTGGTTGCTCCTTCCTTCCTGTTTATGCCTGGAGGTTGCTCCGAAGGCCCATGGTGTTGACTCACTTTTAGCCCTTAGAATTCAGTCTGTAGACTCCGTAGTAATGGAGTTTGGGGTGTATTGGGACAAATGGAAAGAACTGTTTCAAATTACTTATATTTTCGGATCATGATATTTGAATAATCCATGTATTAGCATTTTAATAAGGGCTAGGCATTAGACAGCCGGAAGCAGGCTTGGCATGAACGACGTCCGCAGTTATTCTGGAAGCTTCCTTCTGTGGTTTCTTTGCGCTTTCCTTTTTAATGATTTTACAGCCTCCTATAGCTTTTTCAAGAGGGCTCCATTGACAACAGCTGTAATGGCTTAAGCCGTCTCTCCCCTCCCCCACCCCAACGTGGTGTGGCAATTATTTCTGAGAGACATTATTAAAAACGCAGCCTTTAATCAGGGGAAGAAGAGAACAGCAGAGGGCCGTGATGAGAGATGGCTTCGCTAATAAGATTCACATCATTGTGTTAGAGCAGTTGAATTTCCAAAGATTGCGTGAAGACGGCGGAGTCTGTGGTTTCCAGAGACACAGGACGTGGTTCCTACGGCATGATGCTGGGGCCGAGATGGGCTCACATCCTGTGCCTGAAGTTTGACCAGGGCAAGACTTTCTTTTTGAAAAGGGCCATTCGTTCAAAAGCAAGTTAGCGTCTTGCTTCAATAATCCAAATTAGTTTAACACACTTCGGTGACATTATTTTGGCATTTTTCACAATTATTAGAGATAACTCGCTTTTCTCTGCAGACCGTAGGGTCAAAAGCAAATTAAATCAATGGATTTTTCTTCTTCCGCTGTCTCAGATGAGCCAGAAGTCCTTGGTCAAATGTACAGATGCCCTTTCCGCTCAAGCTTAAAAACCCAAACAATCTGTTGGGAAGACATTTGGCCAATCTGATTATTTCCTCTATACTAATTGGGTTTCCTTCTTCATTGAATTGAATGAATTGCCTGGTTGTTTTGCCACTTTGGGGACAGAGCTTAATCCACTTAGAGCCAGCAGTTTGCCGGGAAACTATGGGGCTGTGGAATATGGCTCTCATCTCTATCCGTCTCTGGTGATCTTTCACGGGTGAGAATGGACATGTATCTTGAACCCATCTGCCTGTGCCCATTTAGACGTCCACTGCCCGGACCGGGCGTCCTGTCTGCCCCAGACCACCCTGGGAACCTTGGGGCTGGCTTTCCCACCTCTACTCCCTTCTCCCCACAAGGCGGTCACACAGTTCTGCAAAGTGTAGACCCCAATGGAAACTGGGTTCTTCCCACTTTGCATGGAATCGGATTTGAACTCCTGGCCACAACCACTTGCACCTGGGACATCTGAGTCCCCTGCCTCATTCTGCCCTGCCCCTTCACTCCTGACCCTCTGCCCACGCTGGCCTGGCTCCGTGCCCGGGTCTCCCAGCTGCCTCCCATGGTGGGGTGTCTGTGTTGTTCTGTCATCAGGAACATCCTCTGTGGACTGATTCTTTCTCCCCCTGACGCTCTCAGTTCTGGTACCACTTTTTCCCAAGGGCCTTTCTTAACCGTGTAACGCAGTCGCCCCCGATACTCTGGGGCCTGTGTATCCCAGTGTGTTGCTACTCCCTGTAATCCCCCCATCTCTTGCAAGGCCCTGCAGTCTCCTCCTGTGTGTTGCTCTGTCTGCAGCGCCCCCTGATCTTCACTCTCCACAACATCCTCTCCTTCTGTTTACTTCCTGCACGGACCCCGACCCCGACCCTGGCACAGTCTCCAGGGTGGTGGGGTCTGCTTCCTCATCTTTGATTCTCTCTCCCCATTATAGTAGAAGCCCTTAAGGGCCAAGGCCACCCTCGCTCCATTCTTCTCTGATTCCTCAGAGCTGTGCGTGGTGCCGGGTCACGCTTGTTGTGCAGACGAGTGGAATGTCTAAAAAGAGGCTCTGTGTCACTAGACATCCCCAGCTCACAGGTGGCTCATTTAAGATTGGATGGAAGGGAAAATCGCCACTTTCTTTCCCAAATGGTTGCACTTCTCTATAGATTTTCAAAGCTCAGGATTAGTGTACTCGGCCATTCAGGCAGCTATCCACTGAGACAGAAGACGCAGGTCAGTTTTTTTTTTTTTTTGGTTCAAGATGGAACACATTCATATACCTGGTTACAAAATGTAAGGTGTGTCTGCTATGCACACGACCCCAAGAAGAAAAGGTTTGCAGAAGAAATGGTGCCGTGCTTGTGGAAGCTGGCACATGAAGCCAGGTGGTAACTGACTTGGTCAGCTGAAAGGAATTCAGTCCTGATTTAACAGTAGGAATCCCTCTCCCCTCCAACTTAGAAACTCACAGCATTAGGTGGGGCTGAGAAAAGGAAGATTGGTTAACAGACTAAGAAACAATCAGATCCTCAATTCCCTCCTATTTCTCAGTGCTTTGGAGCCCCCCAACTCTGCAGGAAACCGGGGCTTAGTCTCCTGGGAGCATTCACAATGCTGGGGGCAAAAGGCACAGTCAGCCCAGGAAGCAATGAGGGGATTCGGTGAAAACGGGGTTAACCAAATGGTTAGCACGGTGCATGGAGCCCCAGACTTCTTGACTAGTTGTGACCCCAGAATGCTGGCAGCTGACCTGACACTTCCCCGGCAGCGGGAGGAGGACCCTTCATGTAGCAGCTGGCCAAAGCACGTGAAAATCCAAAGATGACCTGCAGGGTTCCCCACTCTGGCAGGGCGACCCGGTTACCCGGCACTGTGGCCTGTGGTGGAGAAATTGCACCTGTGAAAAGCTCCAAATAGGCTTTTTATGCCAATCTCTTCAGCCTGGACAGATAGCAAGCTGCCTCCATCTCTTGGGAAAGCCTTTACTATGAAGAAAGAGCTGAAAACAAACAGAAACAAGGGAACTTGGGAGAGAGACCAAGCAGGGAAAGGTGGACTCCAACAACAGCAGCAACCAGTGGGGATCTGTGTTGCCAGAGAAAAGAGAAGATGAGGAATAGGACCAATTTTTAAAAAGCGAGTAAGGCCTCTTAGAAGTTAAAGACACGATAGCAGAAATAGAAACTCATGAACTGGAGTATAAAGACGAGGGACTTATCCCCAAAGTAAAACAAGAACACAAAGAAAGAGAAAATGGGAGAGAAAAAAAATAAGAAAATAAAAGATTATACCAGGAGGCACAATAACCTTAATAAGAACAGTCCTATAAAGAGAGAAAATACAAAGTAGAAGGAAAAAACATCAAAGAAATGATATACAACTTCAAGAGATCTATTGTACAATGCAGTGACTATAGTTAATAACTATAAAGTATATTATAATATAATATATACTATATAAAATATATACTACTAGGGATTGAACCTAGGGACATTCTACCTCTGAGCTATACCCCCAGCCCAATTTTATTTTTTATTTTGATTCTGGGTCTTGCTAGGTTGTTGAAAGTCTCACTAAGTTGCTGAGGTTGGTCTCAGACCTGTAATCCTCCTGTGTCAGTCTCCCAAGTACTGGAAAGTGCTACCACATCTGGCTTTCCAGCCCTTTTTTATTTTTCTATTTTTTGAAACAGGATCTCACTAGGTTATTGAGAGTCTTGCTACATTGCTGAGGCTGGCCTCGAACCTGCAATCCACCCGTCTCAGCCTCCCAAGTAGTGGGATTACAGGTGTGCACTACCAAGCCTGGTTTATGTACTGTGTTCTTAAAAATTGTTGACAGGATAGATTTTAAGTATTCTCCCTCCCTCCACATCCCCCTATCACGAAAAGGTAAGTATATGAAGGAATGAACATGTTGCTTGGCTTTGCTTAACCTTCCCACAAGGCAAACATATTCCAAAACAACACATTGTGCACAATTAAAAAAAGAACCATATTTTTCTAAAACCGAAGGGCGTGGTCCAGATTGGAAACGCCCACAGTGTGCCAGACACTGTGAGAGTGAAGAAGAGCCTCAGAGTTTCCGGAGAAGGAGAGACAAAAAAGTTTCACTGGAAGGTCGCACTGACCGCAGACTTCTCAACCACTAGGACTCCACAGAGCTGCGTCTTTGGTGCTAGAAGACGGTGATTTCCAGTCCAAAATGTTATACCCGATGAGCTGCCGGTCACAGCCTCGTAACTTCCCCTCATGCACTCTTTCTCACAGAGCTCAGAGGTTCTGTGTTCAGAAAGTGAGACCAAGAAATAAGAAGCTGAGAAAGAGACGAAGATCGCCACCGTCCTGGAGGAGCGGATCCCGGGCCGAGAGTGCAGAGTACGCTGGGATCAAGCCAGAAGGACCCAAGAGATCTTTCTTTTTTCTTTTTCTTTTAAAACAGGCAAAAAAATACACAAAACTTAGTACGTGCCCAAGGCGCTGGAGGTTTAGGCTCTCGAGAGAGATATTTCTAAGGAGATGAAATGGAATCTTAGCCAATCAGGGAGAAGGTTGGGAAGGATTTTTAGTAATCCTACATAGAAAGCTAAACAAGAGGAAAAGAACCCCAAATAATTATTTACTCCAGAGAAACCAATTTGGGCAAGAAAGGCATTGTCAGCAAAGCACTGAGCTGTGGCTCAGTGACAGAAGTGTCCTTGAACATAACATAAGCCTTTTGTGTGGTACTGGGGATGGAACCCACGGGCATTCTACCTCCAAGCTACACCCCCAGCCCTATTTTATTCTTTTGTTTTTCTTGCGGTACTGGGGATTGAACCCAGGGGCATTCTACCTTTGAGCTCCAGCCCCAGTCCTATGTTTTTATTCTTTATTTTGAAACAGGGTCTCACTAAGTTGCGGAGGGCATCACTAAGTAGCCGAGGCTGGTGGAGAATCCTGTGATCCTCCTGTCTCAGCCTCCCAAGTACTGGGATTACAAGCGTGTGCCACCACATCTGGCTCCTATTTTATTCTTTATTTTGAAACAGGGTCTCACTAAGTTGCGGAGGGCATCACTAAGTAGCTGAGGCTGGTCGTGAACCTGCGATCCTCCTGTCTCAGCCTTCCAAGTACTGGAATTACAAGCGTGTGCCACCACGCCTGGCATAACATAAGCTTAGAGCATTCACCTAAACAGAATGTGGCATCAAGGTTGCAGAATGGTGGAGAGGACGGAGTGGTAGGAAGGGTGACATGCGGGGGAGTGTGTTGGGTGCGGGAGCTGGAGGAAGAGTCAACAGTCCTCTGCTGCAGATTGAGAACAAATGGAGAAGCAGTCCCAGGCGCCTGCCATTAGAAGGGAAGAAGATAAATAGCCAAAGAATCCAAAGTGGGGAATGATGGCCGGGTGGGCAGGGGTTGCTAGGTTTCTTAATAAGTAGAAAGCTTTGACTTTTGCAAACTCTGTGCATACGTTACTTTCATCAAAAAAAAAAGCAGGTTTCAATGTGGGCAGAAGTTGTGGGAGGTCTTTCACAGTTCATCTAAAATGCTGTGGTCTTTTGACCTGCAACCTGGGTCCACGGGAGCAGCAGGGATGGATGGATGGGGGGCGGGGGAGGCAGATGTAAGGGGAGCTATTTTGAGGAAATTGTCAAGACCTCTCCCCACAGTGACCAACAAGAGCATCATAAATGCCAGCATCACCCCCACCGCCCAGTGCTCCAATGGAGACCAAGATCTGTCGTCTCCAGGAGCTGCTGGCATGGTCCAGCGTGAAGTTTCTGCTGTGGCCGCCTGGTTTTATGACCAGAGAATTCAAGCTGATCTGTAGGGAACCCAAGCAAACGACCAGGAAGCTGACTCTGAGGGGAAAAAGTGCCACAGGAAGCATCATTTGCAATGGAATTTAGGGAATTTTCTACTTTGGAGATTGATTTTCTTTCCTGAGCAGACATCAGGACAGTTTATTTGGCCGCGCGTGAATTGGTCGGGGGTAAGTAGAGATGCTGCGCACTCTGTGTCAGACGAGGGCGAAGGAGTGTGGAGACGGTCATGAAGACGTGGACGGACTCTTGGAAGTTATTCCTTGCTTGTGTTATCATTCCACACGTATATACAGTGTCTCCCCTCTTTCAGGTCTCAATCCGCAAGGAGAGCCATGTTGTACCACCTCGGAATCGTCGCTGGGTTCCGGGAATGAAGAGAAGAAGGAAGGTGATGGCTCCCCAAGTTCAAGTTCAAGGACTGTCAAGGAAGTAGACAGATTGCCCGTGAAGGTGGGATTATGATTTTGAGCTACCTCTACCTGCCCGTTGTCTAGATTTATGGCTCCCCTTTCTTGTTATCATCGTCTAGTGTGGCAAACCTAGCTGGGATCACCTTCTAGAGCTTTCTGGCACTAAAGTCTACTAGGCAAAAATTATCTCCAAAGCGGGCGCGGTGGCCCACACCTGTAATCCCAGTACTTGGGAGGCTGAGATGGGAGGGTCTCAGGTTCAAGGTCAACCTCAGCAGCTTAGCAAGACCCCATTTCAAAATTAAAGAAAAGTAAAAAGGAGCCAGGCACAGTGGCACACACCTGTAATCCCAGTACTTGGGAGACTGAGACAGGAGGATCACAGGTTGGAGGACAGCCTCAGTGACTTAGCAAGACTCTCAGCAACCTAGCAAGAGCCTGTTTCAAAAAATAAAATAAAATAGGTCTGGGGGTTTAGCTCGGAGGTAGGATAGCCTTGGTTTCAATCCCCCCCCACACAAAAACAATGAATAAGAGAAAAATAAAATAAAAAGGGCAGGGGATGTAGCTCAGAGGTAGAATGCCTCTGGATTCAATCCCCAGTACATATATATATATATATATATATATAATATACATATTATATAATATACATATAATATATAATATACATATTTATCTCCAAATATATATCCACATATATAATATCTCCAAATATATAATATACATATTTATCTCCAAATATATATCCAAATATGGTATATATTATATATATGTTATATATGTTATACATATAACATATGTTATATATATTTGGATATATAACAAATATATGTAAATATATCCAAATATATAACACATATATCCAAATATATGGTATGAATACACACACAGACATACACACACACACATATATATATATCTCCAAACATTGGGTAACTTTGGCTCTGAAAGTGTTGGGAAGATTTCTGATGGTTTGTGGAAAGTCTTTAGTCCATCATTAATTCATGCCTGGAGAAAGATGTTTCCACACATCAGGCATCAGTGTAACATGAGATCACCCCCAGGCGAGCATGGGCTGCACTAAAATACGGATCCAGACCACACTTTGAACAATGCCAATCAGGAAAGCCCTTCAGTACACAGTAACATCCATCACGGGCCGCTTTATGAGCGGTGGTGACTGAAAATAGGAAGCTTAGGGCTGCTGGGGTAATTAAGCGGCTTCGTTTTTAACAGAGACAGATAAAAGCACATAGCCATTTTAGCCACGTATTTTGTATCAATAAGGAGCCTTATTCAAGTTAATGCACCAATTAGTTATTAATGGAAACTTACTGAGGGCATCATATTGAAGTTCACGCTCGATAAAGAATCGTTAAGACCTCGAGACCTGGTTTTCATGGAGGATCGTGTTTCTGACCATGTTTTTCTTTGTACCAGTTAACCTTTTCCCCCCATTTCTTTTCCTTTGCACTTTGTTGCAGGACACCTGTCCCTCTGCTGGTGAGCACAGTGGCGGGTCCCATCCCCACGACGCTGCTGCTGCGTCGGGATTATCTCTGCAATCCAACGGTCGCTTGGCACTGGCTCAGGATGACCCTGTGCCTCGTGGCCATGGGCTTCCGGTTGGGTTGCCGGAGACTCAGCAGCTGCCCTCCCAGGGCCAGATCGCCATAGACCCCAAACCATGCACTTCCTCAGATGCTCAAGAGCCACCTTCTTTTGAGCCCCAAAGAACTTTCCCCCGCCATGACACGGCCACCTCTGCAGCTCCTGTTTGCATTTCTCTGGGGGCAGAAGCAGGTCACACAATCCTGGGAACTCACAGTGCAGAGCCACAAGACCATAGCTGGGTTGCGGGGGAGACTCTGGCACAAAGCTCCCCAGCTGGAAGAGTCACAGAGGAGGACACATCACAGACACTCTTGCCCGGGAAACTTTCCTCAGGACCAAGGATTTCGGGTTCATCTCCATCAGGCTCAACGGAAAAAACTCATCTTGAAATACCAGCTTCGGGACCAAGCTCAACTAGTCCACCCCAAGAGGAAGGGGGACACCAGGCAGTGTTTCCTTCCAGGGGCCAACATGAGTGTGGGGAAATGGCCACCCCCCGCCCCCCTTCACGGAATGACAGCGAGAAATGTCAAACATCTGGATTAATCACTCCAAAGGGTCATGTGACTCCTTTGAAGCCAGGGCAGCCCTCGGAGGTCCCCGAAGCCCCTTCCAGATCCATCAGGAAGAGGAGTTTGGAAGGAATGAGAAAGCAGACTCGGGTGGAGCTCAGTGACACCAGCAGCGACGACGAAGACCGACTAGTCATAGAGATATGAAGCTTCCCCAGAAAGATGGCGTCTCTGGTCCACAACGGTCGAGGCTTCGAGAATAAATGTCACCATGCTGGCAGAAGTGCTGAACTTCATTTACAAAACACCTACAGATCAGGAAAGCCATCTTCCAAGCCAGCTCCAACCAACTCCAAATCCCCCAGCTCAGCAGCGGCCTTTCCCAGCCTCTTGGGCATGGCCGATGGTGTTCATTGGGGGCAGGGAGGGTGGAGGTGGCCAGGGGGCAAGTCTATGAAGGCTCCTCCTCCACAGTCTTGACTTGCAGCTTAATCCTCAGCGCCAGAGTCAGGAGACTGACTTCTCCACCTTTCAGCTGAGGGTTGGCTCAGGTGGACAAGAGATGGGGCGTGACTTTGGCAACTGAATCTTTCTGTTCAATCCTAGAGATGAGATTCACATTCATCCCCAAACTGGTTCACAGTAACTTAGCTCCTCAGTGGGAGCTGTACTTACTCTTCAAAACGCCTATGGTCTGGTGAAGTGCTGATATTTCTAAATGTTGCACAAATGGTCAATGCTCATTTATGGTCAAATAACACAAGCACGTGCTGTTTGTACCTGGTGCCTTTTCTGTGAGACCCTGAGACCATCGTGTTTTTCTAGCTCTTGCAAAGGAACGCTGTGTTAAAAGTCAATAGAACAGTCTCTCTGTAATGAGTCATGTTTTTTTTTTTTTTTGAGGGGGAAAAATTCACTTATTTTCCTCTGATTCTTTTCGTCATATTGTGCTCTGAGCAATTTCAATTAGAGGGTTACATTTTAGTAATCTGTACAGCTTGAATCGATGCCTGCTCCTTGTGATGGGAACCTTTTAGACTTCCTCCCGAAGCTTCAAGGATACAAAACTAATTGGAGTTTTGACGCTGTTTTACATCTCAGTAATTTTATTTTGGGGGCTTGGTGTTACTTTGCTGTCAAATTAAATCAGCCTCTGTATTCTGCAAGTCAGAGCAGCATAGATAAAATTCCCCAGTATTCCAAGCCAGCGCGCCCCTGTGCAGAAGAAAATAGCAAATGTACGTCAGCGAGCCCACTGAGCTGAGCCTAACGCTTCCTGCCTTTCTCTCCCTCTCCTTAAATGGGAGAGGAAAAACTTAAAGAGGTTTATACTTGCTGCATTTCAATAAAATTTTATACTTGCTTTTGGTATGATTTTGTACAATCCAAAATTTATAGCTGAGCTCTTTGGGCTTAACTTTGATGTAACGATGTTCATATGACATCTTGGACTTTAAAGGCAAAGTCAGCCATACAAAACATCTCACACATATGAGTACACTCCACGACGTCCTTGCCTGTGATTCGGTATGGTCCAATTTCAAGTATCTTTCTGTGAGTTCTCCAATTTTGATGTTATTCATAGAGAAGGTCAACACCAGACCAGCTTCCCCGGGGGACTTAGCATGTCTGTGGTCATTTCACATGCACCCATAAATATCCAAGGGACTGCGAGTCCAGCCAAGGATGACCCAAGGAGGGAGGTAACAAAGGATGTTAGACGTTCACTTAGTGTACCTTCTAAAGAAACAAAAGTGATGCTCTTATGATCTGCCCTTTTGAATGAT
This sequence comes from Glis glis, assembly GCA_004027185.1. Taxonomy (NCBI): domain Eukaryota; kingdom Metazoa; phylum Chordata; class Mammalia; order Rodentia; family Gliridae; genus Glis; species Glis glis. The sequence goes on along the minus strand of PVJS01002388.1, from coordinate 8,517 downwards.
CTATGCTGCTGTCATGGGAGAGGCAGTCTGAGCCTTGGAGGGAGAAGTCTTGACCGTGTCTTTAGCTGGGAAATCTTGGTGAAGACCCTCTCTGTACCTCTGTTTCCCTAAATAAGAATGAGAGAGCTAACAAGAGGAGCTGGGCCAGGCATGGTGGCACATGTTTGTAACCCCAGTACTTGGGAGGCTGAGACAGGAGATCCGAGTTCGCGGCCAGCCTCAGCTACTTAGTGAGGCCCTCCACAACTTAATGAGACCCTATTTCAAAATTAGAATAAAAAATAGGGCTGGGGGGCATAGCTCGAAGGTAGAATGCCCCTGGGTTCCATCCCCAGTACCACAAAAATTTTTTAAAAAAGGGGCTGAATGTGTTCCCAGGTTCCGATCCTCAAGCTGCCCTTTCCTTCCCTCAGACTTAGTGACTTGGAGAAGGTCCCCATGGGAAGCCATTGCCCCAGGGTATAAGAAGTTTGGGTGGGGATTGTGAGGAACTGAAGGCAAACACCTTTAGTGAATCAGGGCCGTGAAGAATGTGAGCTCGGGGAAGCTCCATCTAATTCTCCCTTGGCGTTTCAGATTGTGGTACAATATCACCCAGCCAATAAATGTTGGTTCATAATCCGAAAACTAACCCTCCGTTGAGTGGAAGAAAACATCTCTGTAGCCTGAATTGGCTACTTTGTCTTGGGAGACACTGGTCAGAGGGAGAAAACCACCTTCCAGATCCTTCCTGGGTGGCTGCTGAGGTGTTAACTGGTTCCCAGGACCCGAGTCAGTAAGTCACAGCTCCAAATAGCAGTGACCTCAGGATGGTGGTGGAAGCCCCGCCTTCCCATGAGCCACCATGGTTGGCGGCCACCACCCAACCTAGATCCAATATGGCGGAATGTTGGTTCCATCTTTTCTAACTCTGGTGTCTCCCCCAAAGGTAGGCAGCTTGCCAAGCCATCCCGCCTCCCCTGGTCATTTAGCGACTGGGTGGCAATGTTCCCAAGTGTACCTTACTTTGTATCAACATAAATTTGTGAAAAGCTATGTTTCAATGGATTTTTTTTTTCTAAAAATCATAGTGTATTTTGAATGACCCTAGGAGAGCTGGCTATTGAAGGCATCCTAAGGTAAAGATTTTTTTTTAATGCAAAACCCTTTCATAAAGCAACAATCTCTGACTTTTATAAACCTGATTTTCCTAAGGGTTTTCTTAAACCAAAATGCCATCAGAGGAATAGGTTTTAAGGGTAACATCAGCAACCGGTAACTGAGTTTGGGTTATTGAAAAGAAAATGTCAGTATGATGACTAATTGCTGCAGTTTTCTACTGTACAAGTGCGCACTGCAGGATGGTTAAGGGAAAACAAGTTTATTTCAGAACAAGGCAAGTCAGAGTTTAAAAGATCAGAAAGTTCCCTTTTCTCCAGTGCTGTGAATTCTATTGTATCTTCAAGTAAGGGTCTTAACCACCTGGTGCCTCAGTTTGTCCCTGGAGAATAGCTCCAGGGATGTTGGCACGGACTGCTGTAGAGGCACTTTGGATTCTTTGCCACATTCTCAGGGTAAGGTGTGTGATGGCCGGGGTCAACTATGGCGGATGCTGGATGCCCTGCCACATCTCGCTCCTTAAGATGTATGAAGGAAAGGGGTCTTACCTCCTCCCGTGGCGCTATGAGCTATTAACTCAAAGTCACATGGTTTTCGGTGGACAAATGGGATCCTCCTTGTTGGAAGGCTTGATGAAGAACAGCTCGTCCCTCCTGTTAGGCGTAAGCTTTGGGAGTCTAGCCGAAGCAAAGGCCCTTTCGGTTCAACACGAAGCTAAGGCCCCTTGGGTTCAACACCTTATCGGAACCAGGAGAACCTCTGGCTCCTTTGTCCAGTGATCAAAAAAGACAGGGATGGTGTCTCTGAATTCTACTCAGAACATGGCCAATAGCTCGGTGGGTGACCGAGAGTGAGTTAGACCTTCCCTTCCTGAAGTCGCCCTTTTGAAGCTGAGCTCGGAAGAGTAGCCTTGCAAAGTGCATTGCGGCCGCAGTCCTTGGCATGAGCGATAAGCCATTGCAGTCTCACGCCAAAAAGTATTTCCTTGCATTTACATTCATTACTTAGAATGATCACATTATTCATTTTTTTCCCCAGCATCGAAATTTGCATTTTGCACAAAATTTGCCTGGTGCAGCAGATTTTTATAGTTATGGAAACTGTCATCATTATGGGAATGCGCTGCTGCTCAACTCCCCAGACATAATTTAATATGGGGAGGAGAAAATGGTCTGCCTGGCTCTATGGGAGATCATATTTCTACTCCTGCAGCAAGCAGGGCTTGTGTGTTTTTCTTCACTCCAGTTGTTATTCCCATCAGTCATGTGAGGGAGACACCTGGGCTTTTGAAACACTACATTTCTCGATCCTTAAGCACAATTTCTTGTTCTTATCTTTCAGAACTCATTAACTGTTAGTGTCAGGAGCTAGAAAATCTGTGTGCTAGGTTTCTACCCTGTAGGATTTTTTTGCAATCATGCTTTGTACTCAGTGGGACTCGGCATCATTCAGTCTAAAGAAGTATGAGAACATTTGAGCACATCATTTCACCACTGGGAGAAAAGGAGCCAGGGCAAACCATCAGCCCTTACACATGCAGTCAACTGTCAGAAAGTACTACTCTATTGATTGTTCATGATCAGGGAAGCGATTGGCTTCTTGGGTGTCTGTTGTATTTCCTTCTTTATATGGTTAAATTATTTTGTTTTGATAAAAATAAAACTTGAAATGGAAATGCCTGGTGTGATTTGTTAACACTGTAACAGAAACCACCATGAACAATAGCCTGTATAACTTGGGTATCTGATTATTCCCACCTACTTGACCAGATACCCTGTCCGCCATATTGGTATCGCAGGGCACCCAACGAAAAGATTAGGTAATGGAGAATTGTCACATTCTCTTGTGCTGTTTCTTTGTCCTGTGTGTCTCATTTGTTATTATCTGCCATATTTTATAGTTTTAACTTAGAAATGTGTTTGTAAATTCTTAAATGTAGCTAAACATTGAGGCCACATGAGGGCACTATCCACAGTGCAATATTCCAGAACTTTCCTCCTTGGAATTGGTATTTCTTGGATATTTAATTTTATTCATCCACAGAGAAAACATCCTTATGTCAAAATTGTACCTCCTTGTGAAGATAATTCATGTACTCTTTGCAAGAATAAGTAGACTTATTTTACAACCCAATACAATATCATTTTTCTGGATATATACCTCTTGAAGCCACTTGAAGCCAACAGGGATACAATGCTCTGGGAGAAAAAGTGGGAATGGGAACTTGGAAGGAACAGATATAATATTGATGACTTTTAATTGCTTTTTTCCTAACCCTTCAAACTCTGATAGTAATAAATTAATCAATTTTTTCCAACCTTCAGTCATTTGAGGACCATCTTAATGCTTTTTGCTATCCAAATCAATATACCACACGTGGGTATACTATTTATTTAATATTTTGATTCAAATAATCTGTGTTAAAGAAGAGATTACTACTCAAAGTAATAACATCTGTGAGATCTCAAGTTTAATTTGCTGGTTATATTTCTTAACACACATTAAGAGGCAATAAAACTATTAAAATTGTTCATCCATGCACCACTTCAATATCATCTTTATACCACCGCGGTATACTCTCTGCACTTGGGGAAGCATAGAGCTAATCTGAGAGGCAGATGTGTTGTTGGTTCTTCGGTTGTTCTAGCTCTTGGTAAGCACAGGTCTGTCTCCATTTTTTTTCTCCAATGCAATGGAGTTAGGTGGCCACAAATAGAATGGTAGGTATAGAGATAAATTTCTTCAGTCAGAATTTACAGTTAAACAGCCAAAATTCCAAATCAAAGGATGATCTCATCATTTAGTTTCAAAGGAATAATAGAACATCTTACTTAAATACGGTTTGGCCAAGCATGGTGGCACACACTTGTAATCCCAGTACGAGGGAGGCTGAGACAGGAAGATTGCAGGTTTGAGGCCAGCCTCAGCAACTTAGTGAGATCCTCAGCAACTTTGTGAGACCCTGTTTCAAAACAAAAAATAAAATAAGGCTAGGGGTGTAGCTTGGAGGTAGTACCTCAATAAATAAATAAATAAATTAATTAGTAATAAATTAATAAATGAAGTGAATATGCATTTTTTTATTTTGGTGTTTCCTGGTTGGTGGGTGAATTCGGGATGATTCATGAGGACAGCAGAGTTAGGGGTCCATGCCCACAGCACTGCCCGCAATTCTTTTGACAGATCCATTTCCATACTTTGAAACGGGAGGTACATGGACGCGGCTGCACTGACAACCGCGGAGGGTCACTTTGCAGCCTCCTGCTCGGGGACCTCCTGTTGATCTCTGGGCTATGAAGGTAGGAGGACTTGCCCTGTGGCATCTGGGACCTTGGTCACCAGCCGTGACGGCCATGTTTCCAGTTTCCCTCAGTTTCTGCCAGAGGCACTTTCAATGCCCTTTGACCCCTGGGCATCCTGGGATTAGTTCACAGCTCTTCAGCCCGGAAGGAGGAGAATTGTTTCTCTGTGTAGATGCGTGAGTGAATGGATTCCTATGGGGAACCAGTGGCTTCAGATGTGCAGCTTTTGGGACAGAGGGACTCAGTCCTGTCCTTGGCCTCAGAGGTCTGGCTTCCTCTGTGTGTACATTGTGTGCGGTCGGGTACAACTCAGCGGGACCTGGGCTCTTGACTCCAAATGAAAGACCAGCTATCCAGGTCTGTTTTTTCTATAGGATGTGTAAATCACAAACACTAGTGTTCTAGTTAGATATATTTGTTCTAAGAAACCCCTTAAACACACAGAGATAGATAGAGATAGAGATAGGATACTTTGAAGACCTACTCAAAAAAATCGTCTCATTAAAATAAGAACTGGGTGGACGGGGGCCAATGAGCTAGGAAATGAGACAACCATGTATCCGGCCCCCAGGGGATCTGCGTGGAAGCCGGGCCCCTGGTGTCTTCATGTTGGTGTTCTTAGCCACTGGAACAGAGCCTGGCTCTTAGCAGGCATTAACGCATGTTTGCTAAGTAAACAAATGGAAATAGCTCACAGGGAGTCAGAGGGAGGAAAGACAGATTCTAAGATGAGTAACACCGCCCCATCCCTTTCTTCCTGAAGACCCATCTCATAACCGGATGGGCGAAGGCTTCTAGAAAACTCTCCATCTTCACTAGTTTCTGAACACAGCAACAATCTCCCACTGCCCACTCCATCTTCTTGTTCTCTCCACCGATATGCCGGGAGCCCCCATTTGCAGGATGCCTCAGGATATAGGGGTGAAAAGATAATGGCAAGTGAAATGGAAGTTGGAAAGGGTACCTTTACCATAGGTCCAAACACATAAAGCCAATGAATATTTCCATTTTCTTCAGCAGAGAGGGAGAAATCGTCCTGTGCACTGCGACCCATCGCCTCCTCCTTTTTTGCCAACAGCCTGAGCTATTCTATTCTCATGTGAAGCAGAGACGGTCACAGGATGGCATCTCGCTGGTCTTGTGTCTATAGGTTTGCTAACCCTCCTGGAAGTGTCCACTAGTGCCAGCGAGCACTTCCTCATCTGAGCACAACAGCTTGGGGCTATCTTCAGTGACACGTTGATTTCCACCTACCTCGGCATGCAGGGTGTGGATGACTCTTGGACTCCCCCAGTACTGAAGGAAACCAGATGGGCAATATGCTAGACCTGACTTCCTTGGGAGAAATATCAAATATTTGATGACTGATGTGCTCATTTCAGATCTTTTTTCTCAGGGAAGGTTAGGAGATCATCCTTTAAAGTCATGGTCCTCAAGAGGGAACAGTTATTAACCCTCCCCACCCAGGACATTGAGCAGTATCTAGGGACAGTTTTGATTTCACAGCTTGGTGGGAAGGAGCTCCTGGCACCTGTGGGTAGAGGCCAAGGACACCGCTCAGTATCGTGTGACACACAGCGAGGACTGTCCCCATCACTCCTCCATACTGCCAGCAGAACTGAGCCTGAGAAGCCCTGGTCTAAGGAGATAAGATCACAGTTTACTGAAGACCCCAGCAGCCACTCAGCCCTCACCCTGCCACTTAGACGAGGGTGGGCAGAACTCTTTGCTCTGGTGGGACCTGGAAGCAAAGTCCAGGATCCCTGTCTAGTTCCATGTTTTCTCTACCACACTCCTGTGGAGCTTTTAGGGTTAATTAGGACATGTTTCTAAGCCTATACACAGTAGGACATCTATCGATGATGGTTCAATTAACCCCAAATATCACCCCCCCCCACACACACCTTCTTCATTCCACCTTGGGGAGAAAGAACTGGAAATGAAGGTAAGCCCGTCTGCTGCTTGGTATTGCCATGTTACCGAGTGCGCCTGAACATGGAGCAGACAGATGTTCAGGACATAGTTACAGATCCAAGGATAGGATTTCACTGGGAGGGCCAATGCAACCCAAACTCTACAAACTTCTGCAAGTCAATGGAAAAGAAGGAACATCGATGTTGGGAATCAGGGGTACTCAGGTGGGGTGGGGATGATTCAACTTATTGGTTTACACCTTTTACTTTTTAGGAGAAAGTGAATTTTGCCTTGTGTTACGGTTAGATATAGAATGTACTCGGAAGAAGCTCACGTGTTGATGTTCAGGGTTGATCAGGAGGGTTGTAATCTCATCAGTGGATAAATCCATTGTAATGGATTTACTGGGTGGTGACCTAGGCAGGTGGGGTGTGGCTGGAGGAGGTGGGTCTCTGGGGGGTGTGGCCTTGGGGACTGTGCTGGTGTCCTTGAATCCTCTTACTTGCTCTCTCTCTCTTGCTTCTGGCCACCATGATATGAGAGCAGAGCCCTTGCTTTCTCCCTCTTTCTGCTTCCCAAGGCCATGCCCTGAGCTCTGCCATGTAACCCAGCTGCTGTGGCTGACACCACAGCTCCAGCTCTGAAGTCCAACATGTCTGCCATGCCATGACTACGTCCTGCCTCTAAATTTTTACATTATGTGCTATGATCCTTGCTAGGTATAGATTGAACAACACATTTTATAAAGATGTTCTGCATCAGGGGTTTTCAGAAGATCAATGGATTTCTGGTTAATTGGAAATTACCAAGAAAATCAAATTATCTGGACTGTCCCACCCCTCAAATATCCCAGTGAATCAAGGTTGGATTGCGTTTGTTTTGCAAAAAACTAAAACTTTTCTCTAAGACATGGAGACTCAAATAGATGTTCAAGATTTTTCTGTGGTTTCATAATTTATGCGCTGGAGTTGGTATTCTGTGGGCAATTTGGCAGGGATCGCAGGCATAGACAAAGAAGATGTTCACGGCAAAAAAAAAAAAAGACATCACCAGAAAGCCTTTGGAAGACAGACACTTCACATTTTCAATTATAAGACAACCTGATGCAGAAAGGAGAATAAATTAATTTAAAAACCTCCTGCACAAAGAAAATAATGGAAAAATGCATCACAAGTACTTATCCCTTTTGTGCTAAAAACAAGTGATTTGGAGAAAATAACTGCATGGGGCTGAATGTGTTCGTCTTATTATCTTTTTCTGGTTTTAAATTCTTAGGGGAGAAACAGAGAACAAGAAAAAAAAAAGAAGGCTTCATTGTTTCAACAAACATTTATTGGATATTTTGTATGTTGCCAGGCACCAGGCTATACTTTCTGTGACTTTTCCTACTCTTAAAATTACTTTCAATCCTGTGAAAGAAACTTCTAGATGTCTCATTACTGATTCCAACAGTGGTCCCAGAAAGACAATTTCTTCAAGATTTTTTTTTTTTTTTTTGCCAAAAGTGCTATGGTTCAGTTTAGGCATATGGCTGGGGAGATCTCTGGTCTTTTTCCACCTGGAGATCTGGGTTTTGGGGGGGCTGGTTTATCCTAGGCCTTGGGGGGCATCCATTCACAAGGAGAGGACCTTGGATTACTCAGGGTTACGAGTGCTTGTGGTTAAGTTCCCCCGGTAGCCTACTAAAGTGGAGGTTAGCCTGCATGAGGGTTACTAGAGACTACCACTGTGTCCACACCTGTGCAAAGAAGGTGGGGGTGCAGGATAGGCACAGGGCGATGCCGGCGGAGGCAGAAACAGCCTCGGCAAAGTCCACGGACGTTCTGGAGCCGGAGCTACAATGGCTCTTTAAAGTTGGCTAGGCCAGGACTCGAGACCCTGCGTGCACCAGGCACTGGGGGCGGGCTGCCCCAGAAGGGCTGTGTCCCTGGGGAGGCAGCTCCCTGCAGTTGGAGCAGTTCCTGGAGGGACCAATGGTGGGCGCTGCAGTCTGCCACTAAGGGGGATCTGGGTAGCCAATCACAGAACCCATTACAGCCAGGCTCTGCTGAGGGCTCTTCCTTCCCTCCCTCTTTCCTCCCTCCCTCCCTCCTTTCTTCCTTCCTTCCTTCCTTCCTTCCTTCCTTCCTTCCTTCCTTCTTCTTTTCCTCCCTTCCCCTCCTCTTCCCTTTTCTCTTCTCTTCCTTTTCTCTTCTTCCCTCTC